>BSXT01004660.1:0-14946 GCA_030267785.1 Phytophthora fragariaefolia
CCGCGGCGACGTGGTGCCGAAGGACGTGAACGCGGCCGTGGCCACTATCAAGACGAAGCGCACGATCCAGTTCGTGGACTGGTGCCCGACGGGCTTCAAGTGCGGCATCAACTACCAGCCGCCGTCGGTGGTGCCGGGCGGCGACCTGGCCCGCGTGCAGCGCGCCGTGGCCATGATCTCGAACACGAGCGCGATCGCGGAGGTGTTCTCTCGCATCGACCACAAGTTCGACCTGATGTACGCGAAGCGCGCGTTCGTGCACTGGTTCGTGGGCGAGGGCATGGAGGAGGGCGAGTTCTCGGAGGCTCGCGAGGACCTAGCCGCTCTGGAGAAGGACTACGAGGAGGTGTCGGCTGAGACCGCAGAGGGTGAAGACGAAGACTTCGGTGAGGAGTACTAGAAATGAAGTATCGACAGTCCCCAGAGATCATCACCTCCAGCTGCCGGTCTGTAGAACTCTGACGCAGCAAGGACGCCTCAATTTGCGCTGGCCATTCCGTGGTCAATCCCTGAAGCTCACTAACGACTGATCGTGAAGAAGGATCTCAAGAATTCAGGATCGAACAGCAATTTTGTATGACGTACATACAAGGTCAAAATCAAGAAGCAGTGTTCGCTGCACTCTTGCTTTCATAATTTTTCATTCCACGTCAAGTTGTTCGGCCATGAGTTTTTTGTTGCACCTTCTTGTTGGTGAACTCGGCACACTTCTGAGACTTGTCGTTTTTGTGCAGGATTGGACCAACGAAGATTTTCGAGAGTGTATCGATGTTTCTGAACGAAGTGCGCTTTTGATGGACACCATCCACACCCGGGACCGATTCGCCAGCTTCCGCGGTTTTTTTGCGAGTGACGTTGACTGATTTTTTCGACAGCAGTTCCGCTGTTACTTCAGCAACGGCGAGCAATGCATTGGTCTGAATGATCGATGGTTGCTGTGTTTTGTTTCTTGATCGTTGTGCCCCTAAAATTCGATCAATTATCGCAGCAAAGTTCAGGCACGCCGTCTGCCAAAATATAATACACGTTAGTTGTGAGAGATTGGGCTTGCTGATCAAAGATCCGTATGGAAACGTACCACACAGAACTCCATGTTTTCGGCTAGTTTGGCCTCAATCTCAATTTCTCGTTCTCTCTTCTCGGCAAGAAGAGCGAGCGCTTCACTTAAATGTTTGCGCATGATGTTAGTGCGCTCAATTCCAAGTCTATTTAAAAGACTGATGTCCTTGATTGTCTCATTGAAAACTTTCTGCATCAGGAAGAAGTTATTGATAATCTGGACTTCTGTCGAGCGTGTATAGTGCTGCTTTGAAACCGTGTTCTCTCCTCGGTCTGTAGAGGGCTCAGAAGAGGCCGACACAGTTCGCGCTGAAAGCGTATGGAGTGATTGGAATGTCTCAACAGGGTCGATCACAGCACGCGAGTCTGTCTTCGGATCCTCCCGTTCAGGAGGCTCAGAGATGACTTCTTCATCGATCTTTACTGATCGTTCGCGAGTGCTAGGAAACGCATGCTTCAAACTCTTAAGCATTTCAGAAGACATTTCTGGCTTGATTTGTTTTTGTTCTCGTTGCTAAGTATTTTCAATCGAACTGTGTTAGTAGAATCTCTAACTCGACAGAACACTAAAAACTTACCCTTTTGAGCATTTTCTCCTGCGCATGAATTTCATAGCAAATGTAGAATTGACCACCAACGAGAGTCAGCGGCATAGCTGTGTAACAGGCACTGAAAATTGTTCCGATGATGTCGGCGAGCTTGCCAAACGATGTTCGTGGATACAAATCTCCATAGCCGACAGTGGTGAAGCTTACAAGAGAGAACCAAGTTGATCGCAGCATGTCGGTGATACTAGCAATAAGTGTGTTCTGTACGAGAACGCGTTTGCCTGTTGGTAATCCTTCTGACAATTCCGGCGTCAGAACATTCTTGTGCCACCACACACACTGATGCCCAACAAAACATTCAGTGCCCCGCTCAAGCTCATAGAAAATGGCTGCAGAGACAACACAACCCAGGAATAGAAAGAAAAACTACACATTGGTGTTAGTCGATCCGGTATAGTCGAACAGCTTAGGAATTTGTACACAATACCGGTATTGCAAGCCGTTCTGCTGTTAGCTGCCCAGTCTTGATCAGTACACGCGAGCCAGGAATGTGAGAACCTAATTTGAGAACTCGAAGGCTCTTTAAGAACCGGACCGCTGAGAAGAAGGATGGCAAAGTTGGCACGATTGAGTATATTGGCCACTCTCCAATCATGATTTCTACTATTTCGACATAAAATGGGATTAGAATAACAACACTCGCAAGAACTTTCATATCTCCCCAGATATGGCGCCGCACAGGGTGAGCGTACAAGCGCAACACGAGCTCTAGTGTGAACAAAAATCCAAAAAGGAACTCGAAGTAGATCCAATATGGCTCCATATCAAACATGAACTGCACGGGTGGATTGCACAGACGGCTGTTGCACACGTACGTGGTACCAGGTCCAGACGGGAAGACGTCACTACACGCAAGAGGAAAAATATCCGACCCGAAGTTAACACCAGACGCATAGCAGGTCTCATCTGGATCACCAATTTCGCAGTAGAAGTCCACAGGTTGGTCTGTTACTTCTACAGATAAGCTGGAGCCCGATCCTGAATTCGAAACTTCCTTGAAGACATAGCATCCAGGGTCATCATATCTATCGCAAAATGCACCGATATTTCTCTTGCAGAGAAACGTTCGCTCGCCAGTCTTCTGTAGCTCCGATGTTGTCTGCAAATAAAATACCGCAATGCTGAACACTATTGTATACATGCGAACTTTATTCACTGCTCGTGCCAGGGGGGTATCGTGTCGATACTCGAAAATATTCCAAATCTCTGCTTGTAGGCTCTTAGGGTCAACGTGAAAATCGTGATGTGAAATCACCTTTACCGCTTTAGCGCCAAGTGCTGCAATTGCCCCCTTGGCACGACTCATTCTTGACATGCTATGCGATTCCAAAGTATTCAAGCTCTTGCTAGCAAGTGTGCTACTAGACAGAAAGCGATGTAATTCTGTTTCTTGTTCCGGTGTTGGAGATTTCAAGGCTAACAATAATTCATGGGCTTCTGCGCACACGCGTGAGTGAAGTTTGATGACAGACATGACGCCGTCTAAAGCTTGAGAAGCTTCATCTCCACGCTTTTTGGTGCTTTGGATAACAGCTTCCAGTGTCGGCAGGGCATCGGTTGCAGTCGAAGAGTGAGATAAAATTAACTGAATTGCAGAATTCACCTCCAAAATTGCCAACGACAAGTGGTAAAATCTATCACACGCATTTGAACTTGCGTACTTCATGGTGTGTGCCTCAATTTTCTCCAGTTCGTCGTCTTTTTCTCTACCTGCAAGAGCGTTAATAATCTGCCGGCGAGACATGTCTGCAGAAAGCTTTGAACGCTTATTCTTGCGTTGCGGTCGATTTTGCTGCGCTGATCTCAGGTTGGCAGCATATTCTTCGTATTCAGCCCATGCTATCTCGTATTTAACGCCGATAATCGCGAGAGGCATTGAGAAATAAACCTGGCCAAATATCATAACTATGCAAACCAGCAGCAGTGATGCACCATTGTGAAGTGAAGGAACTTGGCTTCCGTAGCCAACTGTCGCTACGCTGAGTAAATGAACGGTTTAATTAGAACAATTCAACATTCCAAGCCGAGGGATTCTATTGTACGTACGTGACCATGACAAAGTAGCCAGTGTTTAGAATATCCGTGAACGTGCACGTTTGAAGGTCGTAACATGGTTCCGCGTAGAAAATGGCGGTGGCAAATACCATGACAACAGTGACCAAAAAGAAGAGCTATCATACGTTCAAATCATATGAGAGCTCTAGTCAGTATTAACTCTAGCTTTTGGTAGGGAGTAGTTCGTAAGAACGCACCGTGATGGTTAGTGGTGGAATGGAATTCATCGCTGCCTGAAAAAGAACTTTTGTACCGTCGTACGCGTAAGCTAGCACAATTAGTCGAATAGCACGCAGGATGCGAAAATTGTACATGAAAGTGTCTGCCAATTCTGTGTCAGCCCCCACAGCAAGTAAGCATAGCCTAGGTATAGCAGCTATTGCAGCTAGGAGTGTTATCCACGTTGGTATTGACTTCCAGAACTGACTCTGACCAGGTGCACATAACCACCGTACTACGAACTCAAAGACGAAAAATAACGAGAAGAGCCCCTCGACCGCATTGAATGTACTATCACGAGGCATGTAGGGATAACCGGGGTCAGTACTACCAAATCGTGGCCCATCGACTGTTTCGCTCGACATTGCACACACATTAATAATCAGCAGCCCCATCAAGAGCTGTTGTAGCCGCCAGCCTAAACATGATTCCTCTGGGTTTGAAAGATAAAAGTGAATTCGTGCTTTCAGCGGCATAGCACGGATCATTTCAGGTGAACGTAGCAACGGGAGATCGTGAGTAAAGAACCGAGATACAACTTTCCGAAGACGGCGCAGCATTCTTCTCCCGTCTCGCCCGGAAAGTCGAGAGCTGTTTGAACCTTGGTGTTGGATAATGTTTGTTGCTGTTGAATGTGCCACGGTAAGGGACGCTGGAGGGCCGGCCGGCTGTGTAGGTTCGTCGACACTTTCGATATAAGTACTCTCCTCTAGCAATTCTTGCTGAACCTGATCGAAAGCTCCATCAGTCGGTAAACTATGGACTTCATCCTCCTCCTCCTGTTCCTCGCTCCATGTCCTCTCTTCATGGACGTCACTCATGTGCAGCATGATTCATACGCAGTATGCGACGGTGACACCTTTCTTCGGAAAACCGAACCAGGAGTGCCGTGGCTGCTGTGCTCTCGTCACTTCGGCAAGCACAATAGCAAGTCCGCTGGCTCGCTTTGGTGTGATGAAACGACCACCTTCGCTTTTCCCATTTTGGCTTTGCACGACAACTTACATTCGGCGAGCTCACGCCGTTTATTTTCGTGACAATGCACAAGCCCGCCTCAACGTATTGAGTGGAGGACACACACGTCATTTTTGAGTGACGAAGATGAAGTCAATTGCCCATTAGAGGTATGATAAGAAAAAGAGCGAAACAATGTACTTCGAAGTATATTTTTCAGCAAAATGCATAACTGAGTAAGACATTCTCACTGCCAAATTCCGTGCATACCCTTAATAACTTGGAATACGAGTTGACTCTACCATGAATAGGAGCGCTTGTGGGAATATTTCTTACTGCTTTCGTGTAATATTGCACGATTTTATGGAGTGAATATGTCCTTGTCAGCCTGAATATCGTCGTTATCGGCAGGTTCACTGTAATTTCCAGTTTCGAATTCATATTCATTGTCAAGCTGCAGTAACTCACTTGCTGGGAGTAGTGCATCAGCGTGTGCGCTATGCAGCCGTAGCGTTCGCTTGAACTTCGTCCCGAGGATTCGTTCGATCATCGACGCAAAGTTCAAATACGCTGACTGCATATCATGACAAATATATGATAACCACATTAGCCATCTAGTATTGCACATGTAGTTCCATAGCAAAAAGGCTCGTACCATACAGAAGACCATGTTCGTTGAGATCTTGGCTTCGGTCGATTACACTGATGTCCAACAAAACATTCAGTGCCCCGTTCAAGTTCATAGAAAATGGCTGCAGAGACAACACAACCCATAAAGAGGAAGAATAACTGCAACATCCAAAGTGTTAGGAGCTGTTTTAAAATTGAATCGGGATGCTATGTATTTGAGGAAGTAGCTGGGTCGGGAGCTAACATCACAGTCGCAGTCACGACACAGCGTGTAAAATATAAATGCAAGATAGGGGATCCAGATGAACGGTGCTATGCATCAGGAGTAAATTTTGCATCCTTGGGTTTCCCTCTTCCTTGCAAGGATGTTTTCAGGTCTGACGCCGGCAATAAGGTTTGCAAGACCCGCCTCTGTCAACCATCAACTGATACCATATTTAACATGGAGCCATATTGGGTCTACTTAGAGTTCTTCTTTGGTATTTTATTCACTATTGAATATGCTCTAAGGGTGTATGCGTACCCAGCACGCCGACAACTTTTCGGAAAGATTAGTGCTGTGGTGGACATTGTCGTCCTCATCCCGTTATACGTGGAGATCGTTGAGCTCAGTATCGGAGAGATGCCGACATACTCGATCGTCTCAACTATACCGTGTCGCTCGAATTCTCAAACTAGGCACCCATATCCCTGGTGCTCGCGTACTCACGACAACAGCTGAGCTGACTTGTCAACGACTTATCATCCCGATAAGACATCTAGCACTACAAATTATTAGACTTCCACAAAAGTCACGAGCGCTGCGTTGACAAAGGACTGTTCGAAGCCCTGTGTGCTGTAGTTCCGGCGTGGTTTGCAAGTAAAATATGAGCACTACGACATACAGTCGGGCTTTATTCACGACACGAGTAAGCCAAATATCTCGTCGGTGGTCGAAGACGTTCCAGATAATAGCACGTAATGTATGCGGGTCCTCGTGGTGCTTCCTCTTCGTCATTGACTGGATAGCTCTAGACCCAAGAGGTGAGATTTTTGCTGTGTGCTCGTCTTAATTTTGGCGCACCTTGAGCAGTAGAATCACTAGGCTCTTTGTTACCTCGTCGAATAGCAGACATAATGCGAGAGCTAAGGCGACGTTCTGATCCCGTTTCCCTTTCTGTTCATTTTTCGTGCCAGTAGTAGTGAATGTGCGTCTGGACAGACGCGTTTATGAAGCCTCATCGCAGAGATTACCGCATCTAAAGCGACAGAAGCTTGCTCACTACGGCGTTTTGTGACTTGTAAGACATTTCAAGTGTTGTTGGCTCGGTTAAGGTGACAGGGGTAATTAATGGCTGAATTGCTGAGTGAAAATCAACAATGTCCTGCGAGAGCTCCGAAGTCACAGAGCTTGCGCACTTAACAGTACGCACTTCAATTTTACATGGCTTAGCATCGATGCAAAGTAGACGTACCAGGATTGTTTTGGGAGAGAAAATTCGTTTGTTTGTGGTTCTCGGCTGTGGCATCAGCAGCATAATCTTTTAACGGACGATTTCTCTGCTCCGTTGTTGTGCATTAAGAAACCTCGTCGTACTCACGCCAAGCGAGCTTATATTTGATACCAATAATCGCCAAGGGCTTCGAAAGGTAGAGCGTACCAAAGATCAATTCACGTAAGTATTAGAGACCCAGGACTATGTATCGAAGGCTTTTGACTTCCATAGCCTACAATCGCCCCGCTACCACGCATACGTGCATTTTATCGGTAGTTGCTTAACAGCAGGCACGATCCTCCGTCCTCGGTCGTCGATCTTATATCGGTGGCCAGCATGGAGCTGCACTGTCGCGACTTCGTCACCAAGGCGGCGAACAACGAGGACATGGTGTACGGCATGTAACAGGGCTCGTCGGACCAGTAGCAGTAGCCTACTGTACGAATTTGATTGCCGTAATTCCATCTTTGAATGCGTAATTGAAGTTGCTAACTAAAAAATTGCAATATGAATTTTGCGACTTTCGGCTTTGATTGCACGTTGGTACGAAGTAGGCCGCACAAAGGTGTAGTCAAGTGTTTCGACTTCGCCGTTTGTTTGGACCAACATCCACCCACCAATTGGCATTGTGCGCGGAGCTTTTCGGAGGGCGATCTGCTTTGATATCAAGAGACTCTTCACTCGCAGTGCGTCGACCCCCGCTTCGACTCGTCTTGTCACATTTTCGCTTTGGTTTCTTGCCATTTTTCATATACCACATCTGCCACGACGAGTACCAGTGCAGCCATGTCCAGTAGTCCCCCCACTGCTCGTCAGTAACCAAATGCTCGAGTCCTGGAGGAGCAATGGGGTGGTGCCCATCCAAACCTAAACGAGCAATACACTCTGCTTCCATCCCAGGTGGCCACACAATCCCCTCGGGAAACTTGCGGGATCGACTTGTCCATTCTTCCGGTCTGGGGTCGTTCCTGGTTTTGCTGAACTTGTTTTCTTTGATTCGGTTTTCTGGTTTGCTCCGCTTTGGGGGGGATGCCATGGCGACGGCAAGATGAGGATCTTGATCGATCAGATCGTACGTTGCATACTTACTACGCCGCCGATGACTTTGGCGATCACTACTCAAGCGGCTAGATTGGGAATACTGTGCTGTGTGCGAATCATGACGTCTATCCAATTTCTGCACATCGCCTCGACTATCGTGGTCGCTGAAGCTGCTATCATCGTTAGAATTCGGCGAATGGTTTCGTTGCTTGTAATGCGTGTTTGGATGCCGAGATGATACTGAATTGCGCTTATTGCCACCGTGGTTTGCGTATTTGCGAGGGTCTCGTCGCTCCTGTTTGGTTTGATCATTTCTTCGTCCGCGATGGTGATACTCACTGTCTGAAGTATCGGGTCCTTCAAAAAGGTCTTCGTCGCTGGTTTGATCAACAAGAATCTGCTCATTTCGACTTCGCCGCGTCGAAAAATTCCTTTTAGTAGGACGGGATCGCCTCTCTGGAGCTCTATCATCACTCCATTCATCAGACATGTCCTCTAAATTTCTTTGTGACACTGGCCGATGTTTATCCTTTGTGTTACCATCGGTGGGCCGATCGCTGCGTTTTCTTGAATTCAATTCTTTGTGGTTCCCTCTCTGTCGATCATCACCACTACTTATTTCGCTTTCGTAGTCGGAAAATGCCATTCTGTATTCGGATGAACTCGATCTCTGTTTGGTTCTGCTAGACTGTCGATGTCCTTTTGCTTTCGGGTCGATTCGTGAAGCACGCTTATGGCTTGGCTGCGTATTTCGCTTTTGCCTCGAGATCTGTCCCTCAGAATCGAATTCTTCTTCTTCAGAATTAACCTCATCACTTGTGGTTTGTACGTGGTTGGAGCTCGACATGCGCGATCGTTTATCGGTGGACCGATTGTTTGATTTCTTGCTCCGAGTTTGTTCGTCGCGATGATCGCTTCGCATAGTCGAGCGATGGCGCTCCAGCATTCCATTTGTCAAGACTTCGTTTTTGTCATCTGAATTCGAGTCACGCAACTCAACCCGACTATAGCTATTAGATCGCAAAGCACCCTTGTCATAGTCACGGCTTCTCTCTGCTATCTCGCTTGCCGTCTGTTGTATATGTGTTTTGTTTGAGCTCCGAAGATCTTTAGCATTTTCCACCTCAATTCCATCCTCGCTGTATGTGGCATCACAGACCGATCCTTCAATAGCTGTGTTTTGGGACACTCGACTGCTACTAGTACTCCGAATTCGGTGGGCGCGCTCGTCAAACATTTTGGGTTGAGTATTGTTCGCAGAAGCAGGGCTTCTGGTTTTTTCGTCCGTACGCCTAGACGATACTTCATTACGATGCGCTTTTGTTGCTGGGAGACGGTTCTCTGGACTCTGATTTGTGAAGGCTACATGCTCACTACCGGTACGTGAAACTGCTTCAACCTGACTTGTGCTAGATTGTGAATCACCACTCTCGTTGCCATTTTCATGTACCTTTTCATGTCCTGGTTGTTGCTTTCGCAGTTTACTTGAACTGTTACGTTCGCAACCCCCACCACCCATCAGTTCAATGGCATTTTTGCTGACGATGCCGTCATAGGAAAGGTCATTTTCACTGTTGCGCGAACTAACACTACGATCTTTGCGTGACGCATCTTTCTCGCTTGGTGGTCCATTTTTGAGCAGGGAGCCGTGCTCCTTTTCCATCTTGAATTCGTTTTGGCTTTCACCACGGTCATCTCGAATTTTGTCTTCATTGGGGGGGTCCTCGTTCATATTGTCGCCTCCTACCTCAGAAAATCGTACACTACTTTGCTTCCTCGGCACATTTGCATCACCTTTAGCAGTATGACTTTTCTGTGCGCGTTGCCCGGACAATCTTTGTTCGTCTACGTTGTCATCATTAATACCTGCTGTACGAAACACTTTTTGAGTTGCTGTTGGCATCTTAGCTATCGGCGGCTGCACACCGCAGCTGACTTGTGCAGTGTTGGAGACTTCATCACTGTCGGCATCGTCAAGCGAGCCTTTAAAGGTTAGTTCGATTTCTTTTCCATGTATTTTCACTTGCATGCCACCGACAGCATGCGAAACCTGAACAGGATTTAAGACGACAGTATCATCCTTTGTTGGCCGAGCATTGACTGAGTTCGGATTGGGAGCACCAATGGTGGATTGGTCTTGTAGTACTGCGTTTGTTGCAGAGCTACCCATTGGCAATTCTTTACCAACTTCTACATTCTCTTGATCACTATCAACCCACTCACTCGTATGAGCCGTACTACGTCTGCTCGTCGGGGAAGTACTTACAGCACTCGAACGCAGAGACCTGTTCCTATTCAAGTTATCCTCTTCAGACCCAGAACTTCCCAAAGCTGTGTCAAACGTCGTATCGGCTTCACCGCCCTCAACCCCATCAGTTTTTCTCAATTTATTTGCTCCATTGGCACGATTCGTACCCTTTGCGGTCGAGGTTAATACGTTTTCCACGAGTTTCTTTGGTAGGTCCACAGTACCAGCGACCGACTTCATATTCCAGTCGGCCACTTGAGCAGCATAGACAGCCACGTTGTCCAAATTCGTTTCAACAGGGTCATTGATTGCATTCCCCTTGGAGAAGCTTGAGCTTCGAAGTTCTGCCAACTTTGCTGGCTTAATATCTCCTGCTAGCTCATCGACAAACTGGTCTTTTCCAATTCGGCTCAAAATGCCTTTGGAGTTTGCCTTAGGTGACGCTTGCACCTTGCTTGCTGGCGAATTGTTGGACTGCTCAAACTTTGCAAGGAGTTCCTCCACTTCCCGCTCTGGATCTGGTCGACGTCGGTTAGTTTTTTTGTTTCGTTTTTCACCATCATTTGAAGTGATACCCATCTTGCCGCCTGCCGACCTAACACCCACCAAGCTTTTATTCTCTGGTTCGCTGAGATGATCTAAATCCTCGAGTAGTGCATTCACTTCTTCTCGTGGTGTTTTCCTTCCCAGACTTGTTCCAAATTTGCTCTTCTTAACGCGATTTCCAACACCAGTCCGTGAGCCCGTCGTCAACTTCTCTCTTGACGCTCGCAGCTTTTCAGCTTCGTGGCGGTACCGACGAGCCATCATCTCAATTGCAGCGTCTGAAGATAGTCCCGACCGAAGAAACGCTGACGAATGCATTGACTTCCGATTCAACTTGTCGAAAGAAGTGAAAAGAGGAGGAGGCAGACCCTGACGCGGAGCAAGTCGCGCTTGTTGTCGAGCTCTGAGTTCAGCGCGGGTCTCATTCAAGAAGTCTGTGCTCAAGTTCGCGTTTGCCGCAGCATACAACCGTTCCCACGCAAAGTAGAGCGGGATCTCGTCCTGAGAGGTCAAGTCTCGCCGACGTAGGTACTCCCTCGCCTCTCGCATCGCCGCCTCGTACGACGGCAATACCCCATCCATCTTCACTTGAGCAGACTGACAAGTGTCAGTGGAGAAAACCAATTATGGCGTGCTCGAATGCTTCATTTAGCGAGATGGAAGCACAAGATATCACCCTTTTTGCTGTCGTGGGAACAGTCCAAATCCAGTGCCGTCACCAATACTGTATCCGACCGAATTCTACATCCACATCAACGTGATAACTATAGCATCCAGTATCCCTGTATATTGTTGGCGTTCTCTTCCCGTTTGCTCCTTCGCATCCCATGCTCAAGATAGTCTCAACTTCAAGTTGCTTTTTGGTGGTCGTCGTGTTATTAACTCAGACAGATAGGTATCAGTTAAGGGAGTATGATAAGTTATCATTGATAACGTATCCGCATTGAGCAAAAGGACGCGATGGAACTGGAACCCTCTGGTAGCGTCGACAGAGGCTCTGAATACGACGAACCCAATGGATTTGACTACTTGAAATACTCGGATGAAGAAGAGTGTGGCCTGGCAGACGCGTTCATGCAGTTTGAGGCGCAGGTGAGCGTTCCTCCCCCCAAAAACTCACTTTTCTTCTTCGGAATATACTGCTGGAGTGCAATTTTCATGGGTTAAATGGTTTTCAGGCGGAAAGACGCACGCTAGAGCTCTTAGCAGCCACAGATCAACAGGTTGGTGTTGTAGGTGGGGTATTAAATAAATACTTAGTATTAATTTAGTTCTTCCGTGCTTCGCACACAGCTTTTTCAAGTGCCGCGGGAGGGAGAAGAACCTGCAGTTCAAAAGAAAGAAGGGGCGGATGCAGAGGAAGGAAGTTTCCCGGCTTATATTTACATGAGCGACATGTTCCGGATGAAGAAGCCACCAGAGTTTGACCATTGGCAGCAGAATTTCCAGTATCTGCAGATCACGGGTACCAGGGTGTTAGAAGGAGAGTCGATGGAGCATATTCAGATGATACCTACGGAGGAAAGGGCTCCATTCGGCGAAGTTGGTGAATGCGAGCTGCGGGTAGAGGGACATTCGTGTTTGCAGGAGATGACGCAAGAGTCTCGGGATGCATATGAAGAGATACTTTTGTGGTTAGTACGCTGCGTAGCGTTAACGATGGGGTCACAACTTTTGTATTTATGTTGTGGTTTGATGTCGATAGCAACGGGTTGATGGAGGAAGTGCTAGAGCAACAGGAGAATACGGACGATGAGCTGGATGATGAAGCGGATCATAGGAAACTGTCACCTCACAATGCTCATGTGGAAGAAGTGTTGGACGCACTGACAACAGAGTGCTTCACGTCGACGGTGACGCCCTTGGTGCGATTTTTCATGAAGTCAGAACGTTCATACCGCTTACTTACTCTGAGCATTTTCCTGTCAGTTGACCTCTTTTTACAAGACGATGCTGGAAATGCAGCAACAACGTGCCAGAACTACACGTGAAGAGCAGGAAGCAGCGGCGAATAGGACAATCGAGGAGCAGATAGCATTTGAAAAAGCGCGACAATTCCAGTTAGAGCAAGATGCTCTGGAGGAAGCAGCTCGCATTGAGGCATTAGAGCTGCAACGCCAAGAGGGTGAGAGGAGAGATATTGAGCGGCGTGAGCTACTTTTGAAACAGCAGCTAGAAGAAAACGATGAAGAGGAGGTCAAGATCAAGACTCTGGCATACTCTCACACCCGCGAATGGTACCAGCCAAACAAGAAATGCTTCTCACACCGCAGGCGGCAGTTGTACGTCGCCAACTCCTACTACTTTTGCGCTCTATTCTATCTCTGACACCTGAATCTTTATTGTAGGACATATTTGAAGCCAGTTCTCCAGGCTAAGGTGTTTCACAATCTCTGTGTTGACCATGACCTTGAGTATTGCACGTGCACTAATCGCTTTAAATTGCAACAGGAGTCAGAAGACGTGTTCATTCCGGTCCCAGATGCTCGAGAACGTTCACCACCACCTAATATGGATCATCGCCGTACCAGACAAAGCAACATCATACAGAAGTCGCACTCTACAACCTGGAAACCTCAGCCTGAGTGGGTTACAGGTGGCGCCTTGACAAACGACAAACTGTGCGATATCTCCTGGGTGAAAAAGATTGCGAGACCTCCGGTCAGTCCGCAGCTTTCTCCTACACGTGGAAATCGATCACGTCGACGACGCAAAAACGAAAACCAGAAGGACGATGCGACCTCCTCTAGTGGTGTTCAACTCCCTGCAATCTCCAGAATTTCTTCATCTGGAACATCCATACCTACCGCTATAATTCGAAAGCGAAGCACCAGCCCCACAGCTGCGCAGGCGTCAGCACCACCAGCGCTGAAAGCTCAACCAGATTCTCCCTACCAACTCCCCCCTCGAGTACTATCATAAGGAACCCGAAACAGGAATCAGTGCCGCCAATCTGCCCAATGAGCAAAATAAAGCATTTTAGGACGCTTTCAACTTTATTCACACTGCATAGTAGCTTCGATATCTTCGATTGTTTGTGGGACTTCAGTCATGTTTTCAACACCAGTCCCAGTTACGATGACGTCCGACTCAATGCGCACGCCACCCGTGCCGCGGAACCGGGCCAAGACCTCTGGATTAATGAAAGCTGAAATGGTTGGGTCAGCCAGTGCGATGCGCAATTGTGCCTCAATGAAGTACCATCCAGGCTCAACCGTCACCACCATATTCTCTTCCAGCTTGCGAACCAATCGAAGCCTCCGCAAACTCCTCTTTGTTGAACGTACGTGGCTCACAGGGAACCCACCAACATCATGTACGTCCAGCCCCATTAGGTGCCCAAGCCCACACGGCGTGAAATAGGAAGACACCTCGTGGTCCATCATTTCGTCCACAGTGCCATTCTGCAGTAGGCCATGCTCGAGCATGTGCTCAGTCATGACCCGGTTGGCCAGAATATGCATATCCACCCAACTAACACCCGGCCTGATCGCAGCCATGACTGCATCGTGCGCCTTGAGCACGCCCAAATACAGCATCCTCTGATCCTCTGTGAACTTCCCGTTCACCGGAAACGTGCACGTGATATCTGACGCATACCCATGCAGCTCGCCGCCCATATCGTTGAGAAACAACTCGCCGTCTTCCAACAACTTGTCGTTGGGGGCTCCTGCGTGTCCGTAGTGCTGTGCAGAGGCGTTGTGCCCGCTGCCGCAGATGCACGTGTACGCGTGGAAGCGCGCGCCGCCGTTGCTGTACACGTAGTGCAGGAAGTCGCTCTCGGCGTGGAACTCCATCTTGCCGGGGCGGATGTTCTTCATGACGTTGACGTGCGCGCGCGACGAGAGCTTGTTGACGAAGCGCAGCAGCTCCAGCTCCTTCTCCGTCTTGATGACGCGGCTCTCGACCAGCACGGGGTGCAGCGCCGTCTTGTCCACGTCGAACCGGTCGATGCCGTCGAACGAGGACGTGGTGGTGGTCTCGAGGCCGCTGTCCGAGTTCTTGCCGTGCAGCACGAAGAGCTTCTTGGCCCTGAGCTTGTCGGCCAGCACGGCGGCCAGCTCGTCCACGTAGTAGACCTCGTCCACCTTGTAGTGGGCCTTGAAGTAGG
>BSXT01004661.1:0-15809 GCA_030267785.1 Phytophthora fragariaefolia
ACGCTGGACGGGTATCTTACGCCTTTTCTCGAATACCTTCGTGAAAATCATGGCATTTCTAGACCGATGTTTCAACAAGATAACGCATCTATTCACGAATCACGATTTACTAAGGCTCACATTGAGTCGCTGGGGATCCGTAAGCTAAAGTGGCCCGCTAAAAGTCCAGATTTGAATCCGATAGAAAACGTTTGGGGGCAGTTGGCGTGGTCTGTATATGGAGGAGGGCGGCAGTTCGACTCTAAAGAGATATTAAAGGCTCAGATCACTCGTAGCTGGAACAACATCAAGCAAAACTACTTACGGCATCTCGTGGAGGGTATGCCGACCCGAAGGGCTCACGTTGCTCTCAAAAATGGCGGTCCGATAGACAAATAGGTTGGAGATTAGTATGTGCGCCTAAAGTTTAGAACACTTAATAAATCTCCATTTTTTTTTTTCTGCATTGATTGCCCTTTCCAAAACTATACCACAGATGCGTCGTTTGCATCACTCGGGCGTGTTATCATGGGCGCGGGAGTTTTCAAAAAGCCTTTAGTCGAACAGCAGCTAAAAATATTGAGTGCGCCTATAGTTAATAGCAACACTGTACCAACTACAAATGCATGAACAAACAGTGAGCAACCTTCAAAAGTACAGTAGAACGTGGAGAAAGGAGCAGCAAATCCTATTAGCCACCCAACCTGTACTGTAGGACGACGCAGTTTTCAGCACATGCATTTGTACATGTACCGCTCACTCGCTCGCAGGGTGCTCGCGTATGAACACGTACAGTACAGTACTTACCCGGCTTTTCCGCTGGCTCGCATGGACTGGACGGACGCCAATGTACGAGTCACACTGCTCAGTTGTCAATTTCGCAACGCTACAAAACGACACCACTGAGAGAGTAACATGACGAAAGACTGGTTCACTGCCAATCCTTACCCAAACTTGCACTTGACAGGGGACCACAAACACCAGCTCGTCGACCTCGTCAATGAGTTCGTGGAGGACTATCTGCAGAAGTACAAGGACTTCGTCGCCGTTGACAACCGCCGCGTGGACGAGCAACGCTGGAAACATTTCAAGTCCAAGGACGACCTGCATGTGTATAAAGACCGCTCTCGCCAGGAGAATGACCAGGACATGGAGCCCTGGAACTCCGTTGACCTGACCGATCTTGTCGTGCCAACAAAGTCCGACATGCCGGTGGTGTTGCGTGTTGGCACAGTCCTCGGCCGCTTGGATGATCTCATGTTTGGCGTCGTTAACCCCACGCTAGACGTCATGCGAATCCGTGCCTCGTACGTGCACGACGTCCATACTGCTGCCATATTGTGTCCCGTTACCGAGCCGAGCAAAGAGGAGCCGTTCCGTTCACTCATCATCAAGTGGCTCACCCTCGACAACCCATTCGAGTCCACGAACCTCATCAAGACCCGCGACTTCGTATACATCGAGGCAACCGGCATTCTTCACTTCGCCAACGGTAACCGGGTCGGCTATCACCTCAAGCACTCCATCGAGTTCCCGCAGACCAAGCCACGGCCGAATATCATTCGTGCGAAGATGTCATACTGTGGTTTTTTTCGACAGATCCATACCAATGTCATCGACGTCTTTGGAACCAGCACCACGGTCCCCGGAGGCGACATCCGGCGCTTTATTTCGATTCGAGTTGCGGCGGATGCTCTACTATCGACGGCCAATCTCGTGTTCTGCGGCCAGATGAAAAAACTGTCGTGGATGTTGCAGCAGCAGCGTTCCGTGGGTCTACAACGAGAACGAAACAAGAACTGTGTGATGTGCAATAAGAGCACTGCCTCAGGAATCCGAGGACGGTTCGGAAAGAGTACATGCAAGCTGTGTTACGGCTCCGTGTGTTATTCGTGCAAGATCAACTGGCGTCTCAGTTTCATCGATCTCGGCGGCGAACTCATTCAACTTTTGTATGACGTGTATAAGCAGCGCTTCTATCTGTGATGCGAAGAGGGCTGCGAGGGACCAAGCGACGGGCTACTGGGCATACAAGGCTCTCTCCACGGACTCAAATTCGGATGGAGCGGGCGCAGACTTCAATTAAGAGAAATGGTTGTTAATTCAAGCAACCGAAACACGCCGGGCACAACATTCCGAGCTATAAAGTACACTACAAATATTAAAATTATTACTACTAATACTAGTGTGGGGATTGTTCTGCTGCCTTCAGTGCTGTTTATTCTCAGTTTCCGCGCGTAAATTGAAATACAAAACAACAATCAATACACTAGTACTACTACATGTGGTTCATGTAGTAGAAAACTTTTCATTTTTCAAATACTTATCTGGTGTTTGTGAAATCGTAGGTAATCGGCTGCGTTTCATTGTCCAGAAGTGTACCCCACCCTGACGATACTGATGATCCCACCGAGGGATGGCGATTATAGTTGGCTGCTTGGCTTCGAGTATCTACATCAGGCAACTCAGGCGGGGTTATAGTTGTGGCCTCACTCACACACGAAGGACAGAAAGTAACTTTCCGCTGCGTCATCTTGAGGTCCAGCGTCACAAAGCTCATTTCCTTCTCCACTTTGCACGAACTGCAAACATACTTGAAGCAAAGTTTGCAGGTACTGTGATGCCCCACATATTTTCCAAGTCGTCCCAATTGCTTTTTGCAGGAAGTACAATTATTGTCTGGGTCCCGTGATTTACGTGTCTTCAGCTCTGCGTAGCGCTCGCCGAGGGACTGAGTCAGCTTCTTCATTTCTCCATAATGCGCGTATTTCAGTGGTGACAACATCCTTTTCACAAAGCGAGGTACTACCAGTCGGCGAACCCCGTCGCTCATCGGGTCCATCATCCCCATCATGTAAACCGACACCGACGATTCATTCTCCTGGCGGAAGAAGCAGCATACCGATAGCTTGGCACGGACACGCCCCTCTAGGACGTGAGCTTGAGGAAAATCAACAGAATGCATAAGACGGTATCCTAGGCGCGCACCGTTCTGCAATAGCTTTATACCCGTGGCCTCAACATATATGTAGTCACGATTCTTGACAAGTCCCATCGAGCGGCGACGAACATCCAACTCCATCCAGTTCACAACGACGGTATCAAAGGGAGTATCTTTGGTTGGTGCTTTAGCGATAGAGAGAACAGCAGTCTCGCTGCGTTCGTCGATAAATGAGGATTTGGCGCGTGTAGCCTCCAATGTCGGCCCCACGATGCCTAACAGCACATCGTCCAGAGTACCGGGAGTCGGTCCAACGCAGAGCATCGACTGCAACTCCGGGCTTGAGTCGTCCTCCGTCGCCGTTCGGAAATGAGACCGCCGCCGCTTTTGCCGACGCTCCGAGAAAACTTTGATTTGGTCCTTGGTTTTGATGTATTTCCACTCGTTCGAATTGACCTTGCAGTTCTCGACATCCGTGAAATGTTGATACCGCTCGAGGTTGGCCTCGAGAATAGCGTTTGCGACGACTTGCAACTCGCTAATGTCTGCCGGGGCAAGTGTAATCCGCCGCAGCGGGCTCGCGATGGCCTCTCCTTTCGGCATCCTCACCGAAGTTTGGACAGACCGAGACAATATACAAATGGTCTTCCGATTGTCAGCATCGAAAGCGAAGGTTGGCGATGTCGCACGTGAGCTACACCGCCATGTGGGGTCCGGGAGCGCACTTGCTGGGAGGCCTGCAACCTCATCGCCAGCCGGTCAATGATGCCTACGCTATACACTCGGATGGTACAGCGACGTTACATATAATAGCGCTGCAGAATGGAAACAAGGTGGACAAGCGGATACCGTACTGCCCAAAGTAGAACCGCGTCTTCCGTATCAACTTGCGCAACTAACACATACATGTAATAAGGTCCGGTGTATTTCTCTTCTGAATGGCCAACCTGTGCTGATGTACTTCTCGTCGTCGATACCCCGGCCAAATAGTCAGCCTCTTTCGCAAGTACAGACTCGATCCCACAACCAGAGTGATTATTTTGCGCGATATGCAACCGAACATACGATTCTTGAAACGCAGGTTGGTTTTCAAGAAACACTTCACTCAGGCTCTGCGCATGTGCAGTACAAATTTGCAATCCAGACATGGCAACTGGTGGAAATGGCACGGATTTTCTGAATACAAACTACCCTAAAATGGGTGAAGATACATTTATCAGGCGCGTTCACAAGATGTAGGTGAGCTTACATGTACCACACCGTGGCTGTGTGTCACCTCAGACTAATGCTCGGGGGAGTGGCAGGTCGAAAAGTTGACGTATTATTTCACTAATAAAATAGCAGCGTCTTGGATTTTCTAAAACTACGGCATTGTGAAGCGCATTCCGATCGAGTGCTACCTATCTCGTGTTCGCAAAGCCGTAAGAGATTGCTGATGCTTCGTTGTCCAGTTCCGTGCTCCACCCTGACGAGCCTGCTGACTCGTTTCGTAGGCGCGAAGACCCTGCGATGTGAGTCCAGCGATCGCTTGGTTTTGGTATCTCGGGTGGGCTACTAGTTGCCACTGCCTCTCTGACGCAAGACGAGCAAAACGAGACTTTCCGTCGAGTCATCTTCAGGCCGGGCGATGCTGAAAACCTTAATTTTTTTTGGATTTTGCACGAGCTGCAGATGTGCCCGAAACACAGTTCGCATGTACCGTGATAGTTCATGATCTTTCCCAACCACCGCACTCGCATCGGCTTCGTGCATGTCATGCAGTTATGTGCCGGGCTGGGAGGATCGCCTTGTTTCATCCCTGTGTCGCGCTTATCTAGAGCTTGTGACAGCTTTCTCATTTCCACGGAATGAGCGTGTTCGAGTGTCGTGAGTAGAGTTTTGATGAAGCATGGCACCACAAGCCGACGAATCTTGTCGCTCATCGGGTCCATTATTGCCAAAACGTAAACGGACACAGTCTTTTCCTCTTTGCCGGAAGAATGAGCAAGTCGACAGTTTGGCCCGGACCCGACCTGAGAGGTCGTGGGCTTGCGGGATATCCACCGAGTGCATGATGTGGTAACCCAGTCGCTCTCCACTGGGGAGGTGCTTGATACCAGTGGCTTCGACGTAAACGTAGTCGCGGTTCTTGACAAACCCCATTGATCGCCGACGAACGTCTAACTCCATCCACTTCACCGCCGTAGATTTGAAAGGGTCGCCTCCGGTCGGTTCTTTTACAGTTGAAAGCACCGCAGCCCCGCTGAGGTACTCGACGTATGAGGCCGAAGCTCGCGTGGCTTCCAGCGTTGGGCTCGTTAGGCCAAGCATGACGTCAGCTAGGGATCCAGGAGTTGCTCCGACGCACAATAACGATTGCAGATCAGCATTACCCGACGAACTATTGTCTTCTGGAGAGTATCGCGCTCTCCACCGCCGCTCTGAGTACACTCGCAGCTGATCCTTGGACTTGACCAGCTTCCACGCGCTGAGATCTACCTTGCGGTTATCCACATCCCAGTATTGCAAATAGGAATTCAAATTGGCCTCGACGATGTCCTCGGTGACCACTTCAAGCTCGTTCATATCGGCAGGCGTGAAAGACATCCGTCGGAATGGGCTCTGGAATTTCCCCTTCATTATGGCAAATTTTGAGGTATGAAGAAGTGGAGCTATTGAGGAGTGCCTTCCTTTTTCGGTGAGCTGTAGGATGTCCTGGTTATTCATGCCTAGGCAACGCTGGTCGCCATTCAAGTCAAGGTGTCGCACTGCATTTCGCAGTGTAATCGAGATTTGTGCGGACCGGGACATCAAGCCAAAAAAGCACCAAACATGTGCTTAGGGAAAGTGGCCATGATGAAGGCTTCCTCGTCACCACGCGGTTGGTGTTCTCTGCCATATCCACTGGATAATCCAGGCACCTTACTCTTTATGTCATATGCTTATAGCTCGGCTCAAGAAGCTGTGAGGCTTCCTCAAGTCACTAATCGATCGCGAAAGATATTTAATTGGTAAGCATTAGAATCCCTTGGTCCTGTTAAGCAAGAAGTATGCTGAGGGCTACTTAACGCGAGACACAAACTTGTACTGGCTGAGTTGTTGGAGCGAGCCCTTCTGCACCATAGCCCGAATTGCGCGCTGGATAGCGTTGGGGTTGTAGCCCTGGGCCTCAAGTCGACTATACAGCGCACTAGTCTCTACACGCGTGCCAATGCGCAAGGTGCGGTTGATACTTTGCTCCACCTCCTGTGCTTTTTCGTGGAAGCCGCCGAACAAGCCCTGTGTGCCGCCATCCTTAGCAGCATTCATCGTACTCACGCTGAATAACCGAATCGCCTCTTGCACATGTTCACGCGTAGCCTCATTAAGAAGGCGCATCTTCGCAAGGGACTCGGAGATACGCACCAGAGCTTCGAGCTGGCGCACTGTAACGGGAATCGTGGTTTCACCTCCTTGAGTTCGGCGCACGTCGTCCCGAACACCAACGTAAAAGTCCTGGAGCGCCTGCGCAGCTCCAACCGATAATCTTGGCGCACACCGCGTACGGCAGTATGTGATAAACTTCTTGAGAAGCCATGGCTCGAACTCACCACCACCGGAAGAATTCTCACTGGCTGAAGGTTTTCCTGCCGCCGAAGCGAGGGCGTTGGTGTGCATCCGGACGACGTGAGCTGCCATCTGCCTATCCCTTGCGTCGTCCTGGATATCGCGCACGATAAAGATCATGTCGAAACGACTCAGAATCGTGCTCATGAGATCGATATTTTCTGAGGCAGAGCGCATGTCATCGTAGCGACCGAAGACGGGGTTAGCAGCAGCTAGCACGCTTGCCCGCGAGTTTAAGATTGTGGTGATGCCAGCCTTCGCGATAGAAATGGTTTGCTGCTCCATGGCCTCGTGGATTGCCACGCGGTCCGATTCCCTCATCTTGTCGAACTCGTCGATGCAAACGACGCCGCCATCGGCCAGCACCATGGCGCCGCCTTCCAGGTAGAACTCGCCCTTGGAGTCCCGGATCACAGACGCCGTGAGACCTGCAGCGGAACTGCCTTTTCCGGACGTGTAGACCCCGACGGGCGCGATTTTCTCCGTAAACTTGAGGAACTGCGACTTGGCCGTACTGGGGTCTCCCAGCAGCAGCACGTTGATGTCACCCCGCAAGATCATCCCGTCGGGCAGTCTCTTCCTCGAGCCTCCGGCCAGCAAGCAGGCGATGGCCTTCTTGATGTTGACCGTGTAGTCGCCGTAGATGGACGGCGCGATGCTGGTCGCGAGCTTGTCGTAGAGTTGCGGGTCCCTGGCCATTTCGTGGAACTTCTCCTCCTCGGCGGGTGAGAAGGTGGCTTTGGCTCGCCCCGCGCCTTCCTCATCGATCTCGATGCCCACGACGCGCAGATAGAGCGTGCGGATGGCCACGGCGCCGACGCTCTTGCCGCCGGCGTTGACGACGGACGTGATGCCGACGACCGAGACCCTCGTGCCGGGGGACGCGCGGTCCACGAGGTGGCGGTCGGCGACGAGCGCGAGGTTGCGCGGCATCTCTCCGGTGGGGACGACCTCGGGGTTCTCCTGCAGCTTGAGCGTCTGCTGGTCCACGTACTCGCCCTGGTCGGGCAGCACGACGTACGAGTCCTTGGGGCAGAGGTCCCCGGCGCCGTCCTGCTCGCTGTTGCGGTCGCACACGCGCGGGATGGGCACGCCGCCCATGCCCGCCACGGCCACGCGCTTGCAGTGGCCGCAGTGGCGGCAGCGCAGCGTGGCGGCCACGCACTTGGTGCGCACGCGCGTGGCGCTGATGACGATGCCCGGCACCTTGACGAGGCGGTTGATCTCGTGCGCGTGCACGTGGCGCAGCGCCGCGGGCGCCTGGTCGCTGCGGAGAACGGCCTGCACGTCCGGCAGCGCGGCGGCGGCCTCGCCCGCCAGCAGCTGCGCCAGCAGCTCCTTGGCCGCGCGCTCCAGCAGCGGCAGCTGCTCCTTGGGGCTGCGCAGCAGCGCGTCCTGCAGCTCCGGGTCGAAGGCCGCCACGTGCGACAGGCTCACGCGCACGAGCCACAGCCCGCGCCGCGCGTTGGCCAGCAGCTGCTCGCGGTACACGAACAGCGGCCCCACGCGGAAGCCGCGCAGGAACGCGAGCACCCGCCGCTGCAGCGCCGCGGGGCTCGCGCCCTGCCGCGCGTCCGCCGCCTGCGCGCTCTCCATGCCCACGGCCGACACGCGCCCGGCGTCCCAGTCCATGGCGCTGCCTGCCGCCGCTCCGCTCTCTGCGTGGCAAATTCGGAACTGGCGGGAAAGCGGCCCAGGGGGCGGAGCGGGCGCGCCCGGGCGCGGGTTTCATTGGCCCGCTGGAGGGGAGCGACGGTGGACCGCGGTGGACGGCTCGGCACCAACTTTTGACAACCGGCGCCGATTGGTGGACGCGAGTTGAAGCTCACGCCCGGCTGTGGCGGAAGGAGAGCGTTTGGTAAAAGCAACAGCACGTTCAAGTTTAATTCCGATTTTATATGCAATGTGCGACGGGGGCTCCAGTGTCGGCACGGTTTTGACCTCTGGTGAAAATAGCAACCGATGATTATCCTCTTCTTGGGGTATTACGTGCTTTGTCATTATAGACCGGGTAATTGAACCCATTTCAACCCACGCGCCGCTAGCCCCAGCTCGTCCAATATCGAGAGGAATGGGAGAAATTTGTAAGAATTCCATAGCAATTATTTTAGTGATCGAGAATCGATGAAGAATGGCCTATTCGTGCCACAGCACCAGGTTTATTCGGATTCGGTCTATTCGTGGAGTAGGAGAAGGGAATTGAGGGTTTATTTTAGCATGTGGTAAACACTTGCATTGTATCCCGATTCAGAATTGATAGTTTGCCTAGTGTAGCATCAATATCAAGTAGAGATAATTGTATCAGAGAGCAAGCCACGCTTCGTATGCCTGTGCTAAACCTGTGATGTATCGTCATGTGTTCCATCGATATGAAATTGAGGAGCTATCTCAGATACTATCAACCTCACTTTGCAGGCATGTTCCCAGTCCGTTACAAGTCAAAGCCCTGATGGCACTTCCCTGAAAGCGACTGCTTGACGCTACAGCAACGTTAGCATTTTGATAACCAGGTTCATTTTCTTGATAATAAACGCATGTCCTTCTTCTTATTGAACCCCCAAGGCCTCATGAACTCTCATAATAAGCATGGCTAGCGTCGTACTACAAGTCACGATACTGTCATATAGCGACCGACGGTCCGTGCAGAGGTTTGATTGAGAACTCACCGTGACACCTTGCCCCCTCCGTGATTCTTAGGCAGCAAAGATACAGGCCAATAGAGCGAGCTAGCAAACCACAGCGTTCATGAAAACGATGCAACCTTCTTCCATGCACATTACAACAATCATCCAGGCCACCACCGAGATTCAACAGCCAAGGTCAAGCATTGTACGAGCGAGCACCTGCAGCACCCACGGATCTGCCAACGCGGGACTCTCCGCAGCATTCCTCCTAGCAGCTTCAGCACTTGGTCACTTTTTGCCGAACTGAGTTCCAGCGCATTGCTGCAACGCCACCGCACGACCTCGCGGCAAGACTTGCTGTGCCGCGCATCACTCGGTGTGCAAGCAAGGCTCATTGGCTCAAGACGCGGCCCGAGTGGCCGAGGCCGACCCCGCCACGTCAGAGGGCAGCGTTGATTCGCCAGCGCTGGCCAATCAGCGGCGAATTTACTTAAATATGCTGCTTGGATTGCTCGCTGCGACATGCGCGCCGCGCTCTTGCACCAGCCTGCTTGCTGGCCGAGCTTCTCTGTGTAGCGGCTCGGCGTCGCCATGGGCAGCGCTGCCTTGGCGGCTCCGTTGCTGACGCGTTCCCATGTCATAATAGTCAGTTACAGTAACAAGACGCCAGCTACAGTATAATACATGTAGCGAGTGGAGAACGCTGCTGCACCGCCTGTTTCTGTAAAAATGACAGCAGCCGTGTGCTTTTTCCACCCCTAGCGCCCCAATGAGCAAGCGCCGGAAAGCGCGCGCGCTGATTGGTCGAGAAACTTACTAAAGTTTGGTAAAAAAAACACGCGCAGCCGCTTGACGAGAGATCTTTCGCCCGTCGAGCGTGGAGCGGTGTCAGTTCGCAATTCGCCAGCTACCCCGCAAGTGCCCAGCCAGTCCCCGCCGTTAACATGGCCGCCAAGTACCAGATCGTGCTCATTCGCCACGGCGAGAGCCAGTGGAACGTGGACAACAAGTTCACGGGCTGGCACGACGTGCCGCTGTCCGCCAAGGGCGAGCACGAGTCGCACGACGCCGGCAAAGTGCTCCAGGCCGCGGGCTTCGAGTTCGACCTGGCGTACACGTCCGTGCTGAAGCGCGCCATCAAGACGCTGTGGAACATCCTGGAGGAGACCGACCTCATGTGGATCCCCGTGGTGCGCTCCTGGCGCCTCAACGAGCGCCACTACGGCGCGCTCACGGGCCTCAACAAGCAGGAGACCGTGGACCAGCACGGCATCGAGAAGGTCATGATCTGGCGCCGCAGCTACGCCACGCCGCCCCCCGAGCTCGACGCCAGCAGCGAGTACTACCCGGGCAACGACCGCAAGTACGCGGACGTGCCCAAGGAGCTGCTGCCCTTCGCCGAGTCGCTGGCCACCACGGGCGAGCGCGTGCTGCCCTACTGGGAGCAGACCATCATCCCGTCCATCAAGGAGGGCAAGCGCATCGTCATCGCCGCGCACGGCAACTCGCTGCGCGCGCTGGTCAAGCACCTGGACAACATCCCGGAGGACTCGATCACGGGCCTCAACATCCCCACGGGCGTGCCGCTCGTGTACGACCTGGACGAGAACTTCAAGCCCGTGCCGCACAAGGACGCCATCGCCCCGCTCTCGGGCTACTACGTGGGCGACCAGGACGAGATCAAGGCGCGCATCGCCGGCGTCGCCAACCAGACCAAGGCCAAGTAAGCGCCGCGGGGCAGAGAGTCGCCTCGCGGGGGTGGCGAAGACGCGGGCGCCCACGTCCCGCCCACGGCGCCGCAACGTAGAGAGCACTGCTGTGTAATTTTCTTAACAACAAAAACCAGTTGACAAACACGCAAGCGTTGGTTGCATGTGAGGCGGGCAGTGCGTGGCTGGCTCGGGCAGCGCCCAAGTGACGAGGTGAAGCTTGTCACCGTCGATGCTGCTGACCAAGTCTGGCGTAGTATGGCAACAACTATTAGGTAGCCACGCACACGTGCCGTTCCGAAAGACTGCACTGCTGTCATTGGAAGGAGGTGCCACAACTAACTTACATGTACAGCGAGTGCGGGATTGAATGCACTAATACATGGAGGAACTCAAAAGATACTTTCGCCCGTTAGCTTGAAGTGGAAAATTCGGTGCAACACCTGACAGGTTCCGACGCATGGCATGGGACACTGCACAGGTGCTGGACCAGGGGAAATCAAGGCTCATTCGCGTCGAGTAAAACACGTTACTCGACGCTCGGTGTAGTCATTTCGTTGACGAATACTGGACCCAGCAACGGTCTGCGAACAACGAAATCACTTTTTAATCGGCCACATCCTGCAATACCAGACAACTTCCAGTTGGACGGCGATGCAGCGCTGGGTAGACCTCGTCGTAGTCGCGGCAGCCGTTTTCGCAAGAACTACCTCAAGCGCCAGGACCTATTCAACCAAGTCGAATGTATTGCCGTGGGTCGACGTCGACACCCCGGAAAATGCACAAACCCACAAATCGTCTCGAGGGGCGACTTGGTCGCTTATCATGAGCGACGAGTTCAACACGGAAGGCCGAACTTTCGAGGCCGGGGCGGATCACCTCTGGACTTCCGTAGAGAAACCCGACGGAGTGAACGCCGCGCTGGAGGTCTACGCTATCAACATGACCTCGACCGAGTGCGACGACGACGGCAACTGCTACTTCTACATCGAGAGCGATATCCACGAACAGAATATCACGGTCTGGAACGACTACATCACACCCCCTGGCCACGAGAACGTTACCTTTTACTACCGAGCGGCAATGGTGCAGGGCTGGAACAAATTTTGCTTCCAAGGCGGGCTGGTGGTCGTACGTGCGCAGCTTCCCGGGGTTGTCGGCGAAAATTCTGGAAATCCCGATCTCGTCAATGCCACCAACACCACCCGCACCAGCACCATCGACTACTACCCAACGTGGCCAGGTGAGCAATACGCTACAGCGTTGCTATATTTTCGACGAGGATTGCTGACAGCAAACATCCTTTTAACTGTTGCTTGGCAACCTGCATCGATACTTTTCCCAATTTTCGTTCGGCAACTAACACTTGTACTCCCCATTTCCCCACCAGGAATCTGGATGTTTGGCAACCTAGGACGCGCTATCTTCACAGGAAGTACGGCCCGCGTGTGGCCCTTCTCATATAACGAATGCAACGACACGGTCTTCGACTCTCAAAACCAGCGAATTAGCGCGTGTGATCCAAACCCGGGCTCGGGTATGAATCCGTACCAAGGACGCGGGGCGCCCGAAATTGATATCCTAGAAGGCGGAGGCATCGAAATCTCTTCGTCCATGCAAGTTGGCCCTGGTATGCCCTCCGATTTTCGGCAGCTGCAGGACAACACTTCGTACTTCTGCAGGTACAGCTATGACTGCACAACCACTGGCGCCAACAACCCAGACGTGCCTACGGCGTACTACGAAAACCTTCGCGGACACAAGTCATGGTACCAAGGAATGCGATACGGTGCAAACAACTTTTGCGCTAAGGACAGCGACGAAGTCCAGACATTTGCCGGCGTCAACGCTTCGCTAACTAGGGGAATCACGGAAAACGCGTGCACGATCGATATTTGCCCGGCATCTTTCGACGTGAATGCGGATCTCGGATTCATGGACAATTCGACGAAGCACTGGGGCATTAACTCTAACGGCACATGCTTTCCGCGAATGAATGCGTACACAGGTGCCTACCTGTGCAATGCCGGAAACACAGCACCAGACTGCACGGAGTCGGGGGGCTCAACGAGTGCAGCATCGGAGTTCACATACCAAATGGACGCGCTTTCTTCAAACTTGGTTATCCACTTGGCTGCATACATTGACTGGGTCACGTATTCAGTAGAGTGGGTCACTGGTGATACCGGGTACATCCGATGGGAGGTAGAAGGCCACCCAATCTACGAGATCCCTAGCGCTACCGTAACAAACCCACCTCAAAATGCAGCGCAGACGAATCCCAAGAAGATCATGATCGAAGAGCCCATGTACATCGTCTTCAATGTCGCACTGTCGAGTTCGTGGGGGTCAAAGCCTCCAAATGCTGGCACTTCTGGTTGTTACGGGGATGGAAAAGACGAGAAGACGAACGCTATTTGCAATGCATTTCCCATGAAGATGAAGATCGACTACATTCGAATCTACCAAGACACATCCACGATGGCTTACGGCTGCGACCCAGCTTCACACCCGACCAAGCAATGGATCGAAGACAACATTGATCTGTACCAGGATTTGGACAATGAGGTGGTAGAAGTGCCTGGTAAAGCATCCTGCAACTCCGACAATGACTGTACCGTTGCGGTGGGTGGAACTTCAGCCGTGAGAACCGGGCACTGCAGGTATGGGCGATGTGAATGCGCCTCGCATACGTGGACTGGCCCACGCTGCACTGAACCTACTAGTGTCAAGCAGGACGACGGTCAATACGGCCCTCCTATGATGCTGTCTATTGGGGGTGGCTTGCGCGACTGTGCTTGCCGCGATGGCAACAGTCCTCTACTCAACCGCGAGGGAGAAACAGGCAAAAGAGCGGAAACTAAGAAGCTATGCAGTTAAGATGGACCAGCAGAAGCAGAAGCAAACTGTCCCAGAAGAAGATAATAGCGTGGTGGGGGCTGCAAAGAACAAAGTTGTACCTCCGGGCTTGTCTAGATAAAGCAACATATAAGTAACATCGCGTGGGCGCATTGTTGAAACGTACATGGATGCTTGTTCTGCTAACCCTTTTCCAACTTGGTGTTGTGGAGGCAATGGCTAGTGGCCATTGGCCACAACAAGGAAATGGATTTTTCGAGTTTCTTTCAACGGCCGTTGACTGTGAGATTTGCTGTGGTTGCAGGCGTTCCATTTTACGTATCTGCGCTGCGCTTGTTTCCGGCAATTTGATTCAGATCATCCAATTAGAGCCCATGAGATTCACCAGGCATTTTACAGTAATAAAATCTACCACATGACGGAGCATCTATGAACTAAACTGCATTACATCGAATGGAATCGTATGTACACACGCAGCATCTGAGCATCGATTGATCGGATGGTGGACCACAGTAGTCACAGACACCTTCCTTCACTCCGTATGTGCAAAACTGGAGATTTGTTTGACTGAAGGAATGCCAAGGAAAATGAACCAAGCATTTGGCAATTTGTCTGGATTTCGAAGAAGCACAAGGAAGAGTTCACCATGAGCCCATTCCCACCCATATCGCTCTCGCCAGCAGATACAGATATACTGAAAGTCGTTACGGAGACAATTACAACTGCAAACTTCAACAGGTATCAGCGCTTCATGGAAGTAGACCCAAGCGCGTGGAACCTGGTCAAGTGCAATGACCAAATGAAGATTTACGCGGAGAGGCGATGGAAACGACGCCATTCTTCAGCACAGAGTGTCTTGGCAGATGACGCGGAATCTGATTTGCAGTTAATGTTGTGCATTGGGTCAGCTTCTGGTACTGTCGACGACGTGATGGCCGGCATTGTCGACCCCTCGTTCAAACCTTCACAAAACAAAACGTTCGCGAACGATCTCAGTGGGGCTATTAGTCTTGCAACAGTTCAAAATCCAAGCCCAAAGGACCCATGTAGGTCCATGTCAGTAAAGTGGCTGGAGCAGGACGTTCGGCGTCGTTCAATGGGCTTTATCAAGAACCGCGACTACGTGTATGTAGAAGCCACAGGCGTTGAATATGTACCGAGAATGGGACAAGTGGGTTTTCATCTGATGCACTCGATAGACATCCCGGAAACGCGGGCGCTGCCAGGAAGAATTCGCGGCAAACTTTCAGTGTGCTTTTTCTTTCGCCAAGACGAAGCAGATTCAGTTTCAATTTATGCAACGTGGATAATGAACTCAATGAATGACCAGGCTCGACGAGTGGTTGTACCTCACTTCGCACATATGTTGTTGTCATCGTTTACGAGTACGCAAGACAGCAAACTGAAGAGGTTGGCACAGACACTGGAGAAAGGCTATACAGGATTGAACCATTTCAAGCTAGCGACGCCGTACTCCACATGCGTAACGTGCTCCAAGCGCGTATGGGGTGTAGGAAAGTTCGCAAGGGATAACAACGACAACACGTGCGAACTCTGCCTTGGGTACGTCTGCAGTACCTGCAAGATCGACAAGAAACCGAAGTTTTTCATCTCCCGAGTCGATGAAAGCAAGAAAGATCTAACGTTTTGCTTCGCTTGCTTAAGCGGTGCGATGACAGCCGGTGCGCCCAAGCTCTCGTTTGCTGAGAGTTCAAGCAATAATACTGGGCTGATTCGTCGAGTTTGCCGGTCGGTCCGCTCATTGAAATCTCCTGGATGGAGCATGAGAAATACTGAGACATCGGCCAGTTTTTCAAGCACATAGTTGCTATGGATAGTGACAACAAGTCAATATACGTGCGGATAGTATTAAGTGGCTCCGTGTCGTAAGTTGAGACACACGGAGGCTTCCGCATCGAGCACCAAGCTGTATACTGTACATGTACAGGAATCCCCCACGCCGGTATTACATGTACAGTACCCATGTGGAAGTGAAGCACTCGAAGTGAGACAGAATACATGTACAGTACCCATGTGGAAGCGAGGCACGCCAAGTTGTTGACGTCGCAATATACATGTACTATATAGTACTATATAGTACATATAATATAG
>BSXT01004662.1:0-11815 GCA_030267785.1 Phytophthora fragariaefolia
CAAGATCAGCCACAAGGACTGGGTGTACCTTGTGCCCATGATCCAGGCGAACCTCAATCACACGCCCGTGCCCTCGCTGGGCAACAAGGCGCCTGTGGAGCTGTTCACTGGGCTTCGGTGCCCTACGCCGCTGAGGGGATTCTACCGGCCTGACAAGGGTGGACTGCAAGAAGTTCCAGCCAGCGAGCGGATCGATGAGTACCTCGATGAACTACGCAGCAGCTTGCATGCAATGCACTACAAGGTGGAGGATCGACGGTTACAACAACGCTTACTAAATAAGAAGCGTGAGCGGGGTGAAAATCTCGTGAACTTTGCAGTAGGTGACTACGTCCTGCGATCTCGAGTGGATGAGAAGCACGGGAACAAACTCCAGGTAACCTGGGTAGGTCCCTACCGTGTTGTGCGTGCCGACGCGCATTCATTCAGAGTGCAGCATTTAGTTACTGGTGACGAGCTGGACGTGCATGCTTCGCGACTGAAGATGTACGCTGACAGCAGCTTGGACGTGACGGACGAACTCTTGGACCATGAATCTTCGCAAGGGATTATATTGGCAGTGGATAAACTGAACGAGCATCGATGGAACGATAACATCAAGGACTACGAGATACGCGTCAGCTGGAAATGACTTCAGCAGATTGAAGACTCATATGAGCCTGTCAAGAGCCTCGCCAAGGAAATCCGTGTTCTCGTCGACAACTACGCCACTCACGCCAACGGTCCCAAGTTCAAAGAGTATTGGAACAAGATGAAGGGTGTCGTGATGGAGCCGATGCTCTCACTTCCACCTACCAGGTACCAGCCACCAGCTGACCAGCAACCACGCGCGTCACAGGATGCCGTGGACCAACCTCAGCGTCGCAAGACCAGCAGGAAGCGACGACGACGTCAACCCGCAGCAGTAGCTGCCACCAGTAAGGTGGGCGCTACTACTGCCGCTAGGGTCCTACCCTCAGCACCAACACGGCGACCGCGACGGGCCCAGGATGAGGACGGCCAGCAGCACACAGGTACCGGGGACCAAGGTTCCCAGCCTCCTCTAGGCAGCCGTACAAGATCGTCGACTTCGGCCGCACCGACCTCGGCAACAGGAGCGTCATCGCTTGAGCCAGCGTCAAAGCGTGCCCGCCGACAGCAACGATCACGATCAACGACTCTGGTAGCACCGCCGTCGACAGCGGGACCGACTGCGACTGCTTCGACGCCAGAGCGTGCTCACCAGCTGCGGAGATCGACTCGGCCCAGAATGCCTCGTAAGGACCGCGCCTAGCTGGATCTCCCTGAGCTTCCATGCAGGCTGAACAAGCGGCAACCAAGCGCAAGTATGGCACCACGATACCAACTACCGGCCTCTGGTTCGAACACCAGCAGTGCCCACGGTAGACTCGCACAGAGACCAAGCTTCGGGGGCTGTGTAGTGGCCGACGGTTACACCGGACCTTGAAGTTGACCAGCTTGGCTCAGCCGTCGATCATGAAGGGACGCAGAGATCACAGACTGCCCCTTGATGCCCCAGGTGTGTCCGACGGCTCCCAGCCAGTCACACGGGGTCTGCGTATTCGCCAGGTCTGGCTGTCCGTGCCTGACCTGAGCTGCATGTGGAACTTTGTATACTCTGCATGTCCGATTGCTAAAGGATCGTCAATAGGACGATCCGTCTCTCACTTCAACCCATGCTGGAGGGACGCCTCTGGACATGATGAAGTGGTGAGACTGAGTGAAGGGCTGGTCAGCATCAGTCCCTGACCTCATTCTGCATTTTGCTGCCTAGGAGATAAATACACTAGGCTACAAGTTCCTGCGGGTTAAGTCCCCGCACTATCGTGTTCAACTTTTGGATCTTCCTGCCCGGGAAACACTATAATGAAACTGCTTTGTACTCTCGAAGTGAGACCAGGCAATCGACGAGCATTTCTTTATGCCTCCACATACTAATTCGCAATTTGTTAATTGTAAAAATGGTGGCCCACAACGCACCCTCTACGATCCATCGTCATGAAGCTGGGTTTCACTATCGGCAACTGAACACGCGAACTGAATGTTGGCCTTATTTCTCCACTCAATGTTGTATCCCAATATTCGAATCGTCATCTCGCATGCAGATGCAAAATGTCCTGGTTAAGCTGACTTAGTTCACGAACTTTAAATAAAAAGAGTTTACCCATCGCAACGAATTACCACAGGTCACTCGGTGATAAGGGCTTGTCATGATGTGCAACATCCAGTTTGCGGTAGATCTATCAACACATCCTATCTGTGCCATTTCCCATCCCGCCATTGAGCTGGACAATTTTACATATTCGTGTTCTCAGAAACTATTCGCGGATAAGTTGTTATTGTCAGTCGTACAGTCTTTGTAGTTCGGTTCAAAGCCCGGGTGGTTGGAATAGAAAACCCTGCAGCAATTGTTGAAGAATAAATCGTTCCTCAACACCAGAAGTGAGTTTGCATAAAGTCTGGCACACGCGAGCACAGTGGTCAAAACTACGTCATGGTAGCTTGTTCTGAGCAAGAACAAACAATAGTAAGAACTTCTTACTGTGATCTCATACAGCGTAGAAAGCACGGTACAGTATGAGCGGTCGTTGTGGATTCCATTATGCGCTGTAACTATTTTTGCACTTGAGATGGTAAGACTCCTCCATAGTTGTGCTGCCGAGCTTGTCGCTTATTCAATCGTTCGGAGGAACAGATCCCGTCGCTTTCGCAGCTGGAAACCGTCGAGGGGATCCTGCTGATAAAACGCCAGCGAGGTTGAATCTGACGACAGGTTCATCCTCGCGTTGGCGAGATTCGCGTTGCTGGCCAACTGGTTTTGCCTCGGCCAAGCTATTGAAGCTGCTACACGTACTAACCTCATCACCATCACCCACATCGACCGTGCGACAGACAACCGAGCCAACTGGCCCGTGGTGTGAGTGTGAGCAAGCGGCGGCGTTGGTGTAGGTCTCCGTTAAACCGGCACTTCAACATGCGGCCGCGCGCCGCGTCTCTCCGTCGCGCACTCGGCGTTTGTATGTAGAGCAGCGAAATGCCGCTTCGGTTCTAGATTTCCGCGCGGCGAGAGCAACTTGGGGCAGCCGCCTCGCTCCGTCAACTGCCCCCCCCCCTCTCGTTTCTCGCTGCCTGGCGTCGTGCACTTGCAGCAGTTGGCCGCGGTTCGAAACGCCTGAGCCCGTGATGCCTCGGCTTGAACGTCGGTCTCAGCCGCCACAGGAACTCTCCGTCAGCCTGCGACGTCACGCGCGCGCTCGCCATTGGGCAGCGGCCGCACGCGTCACTCTCTTGCGGGCGCTTTTTCTGCCCTAACCGCCGCGGTGTGACCCACACCACGCGCAACACCGCGCGCCTCGCCGAATCAGCGCCATTCTCAGTTTCTCCGGGTTGAGAGGACCATCACTCTCGAGTGCGCACTCCCAGCCCCGAGCCCCATGGCGGCGCGCGCGTCCATCGGCGAGTACGTGGTGACGAGCAAGCTCGGCAGCGGGTCGTTCGCCGTGGTGTACCGCGGGTACCACAAGACGAGCAAGACGCCCGTGGCCATCAAGGCGCTGTCGCTGCACAAGCTCAGCGGCAAGCTGCTGCAGAACCTCGAGATGGAGATCGCCATCATGCGCCAGATCGACCACCCGAACGTCGTCAAGCTCTACGACATCAAGAAGACGGACAAGCACATGTACCTCATGCTCGAGTACTGCGCCGGCGGCGACCTGCAGCAGTACATGCGGCGCCGCGCGCAGGAGGCGGGCGACAAGACGCGTCTGCTCGGCGAGCGCGTGGCGCGCCACTTCCTGCGCGAGCTGGCCAAGGGCATGCAGTGCCTCTGGCAGCACAACCTCATCCACCGAGATCTCAAGCCGCAGAACCTGCTGCTGGTCGAGGACTCGCCCACGTCGGCGCTCAAAATCGGTGCGGGCGCCGTCGGAATTTTTTTTTTCTTTCCTTTTACCTCTTGTAGAATGTAGTGGAGACTGACGTTTTATTTTTTGTATTTGCTTTTGTGATTTTTTTTTACTTGTCGGTGCTGCTTGCAGCGGACTTTGGCTTCGCGCGCCAACTGGCCGCGACGTCCATGGCGGAGACGCTGTGCGGATCGCCGCTCTACATGGCGCCCGAGATTCTGAGGTTCCAGAAGTACGACGCTAAGGCCGACCTCTGGTCCGTCGGAACCATCCTCTTTGAGATGCTGGCCGGCCGCCCACCCTACGGCGGAGCCAACCACGTGCAGCTGCTGGCCAACATCGAGCGACAGCCGCTGCGCTTTCCTCCGACGCTGCAGCTTTCTAGAGAATGTCGCCACCTGCTGGTCGCTTTGCTGCAGCGGAAGCCGGCGCTGCGGCTCGGATTTGCCGAATTTTTCGCCGATCCGTTTGTGGATCTGCAACCGTTACCGGAGCAAGTTGAACAGCCCGAGGCTGTGCGCCGCTCGTCGACGCTTTCGACGACTGCTAGCATCCGAGAAGAAGAGGAGGAAGACGAGCAGGGTCATTCGGGGCGATGGGGCGTTTCAACTGCCGAGAGCAGCAGGACAGGAGCTGAACACGAGCTCGAGACGGGCGCTTCAACAGTGTCAACTACGCCTCGTCGTAGTGAACAGCGGTCTCGCGCATTCTCGGTTTCTCATGAGTCATCCACTTCTAGCTCGCGTTTTGCTAGCACCGCTCCGTCAGGATTGATGCGTCACTCTCGCAGCGGCAACCTCGAGGTAATGGAGACTGCCTTTGCTAGCGCAAGTTCTGGCTCCGGGGCTCTGCGTCGGTCGTCGTCGTCACGGCTGGCGCGTAGTCGTCGTGCCACATCGAGTGGTAGTGGGGCTGGAGGCTCGGGTGTAAGCCCAAAGTTGAGCCCTCAAATGAGTCCGCATGTACTTCCCAGCCCTAGTCCAAGTCCGAGAATCAACCCATTCAAGCAACTGTCAGAATCCCCACCTGGTGCTGCAGCGCTGCAGCAACAACAGCATTCTCTATCAGGATCCTCTCGTATCAAGAAGACTCCTGTTGCTATTCAACCGAACAACGACTCAATTGCATCGACAAAACAGAAGAATGTTGGTGGCGGCGGTCACGCTCTGGACAGCAGTGGTGAGTACGTGCTAGTAGATGGGTTATCTGAGAGACCAGCCACAGGTGGATCTACTGCTCGCCCCACAGATTCAGAGAATTCAGGAATGACTCAATCCCCCTGCGTGACTACCCGAGATGATATTTCGACGAGAGCACTGCCTCTAGGCAATGGAAATGTGGGTGCTGGAGAAATATTTTCTCGTGAGTATGGTCAACAGCTTATCGACATTGTGGTGCTACGTACTCAAGCCATAGCGCCAATCGCAGATCACCTCTGGACACTAAGCGAAGCTGGTGACGCGGAGAATACAGATGAACCGACAGGTGAGGGTTGGTCACCACGACAAACAGCTGCGGGAGGCTCTTCATTATCTATTACCTCGGGTGGAAAGCGTGCTAGTTGCGTCAACTTCTCTACTGTGTTTTCTATGAGTTCGTCGCTTGCTTCGTCAGTCGGCATGAACAACGCACTTGGCGATGAAGATGAATGCGACGACGACGATGATGACGATGACAAGCGCACCGCAGAGCGTCAGTATGTGTGCGCTGCTGAGGCATTGGCCCTATATGTGAAGTGCCTTCGTCTCGTACAGCACGTCGTGCTGTATTTACGACAGGATCCAGCATTTACTCAATCACGAGGCTCAATGGGATCATCTGGATCGTCGCCTGGGGCCCCGACGGGATGGAGTTACACCAGCCGAAAGGTGTCTATGGCCTTCCTATCGGAACAGTTAACACACTTTTTGAATCGTGCGGAGCAGTGCAAGGCACGAATGGCTCGTGCTGAACGCCTCCGGAGCTCGTTTCGCCCGATTGCGTCACAAGAGGAGTTACTGTATGCACATGCACTTCGAATTGGTCGACAAGGGGCCATTCGTGAAGTATTGGGTCAAACGCGTGCAGCGCACGACCACTATCTGCAGGCGCTGCTCCTGTTAGAGAGCTTGTTGATGGATGCATCGGGCGCGAACGGGTCAGGCGTCGGTGGATTAGCCGTGGATGATCAGAAGAATGTAAACAATTTCCTGCGGGCGCTCGAACAGCGTTTGAAGAATGTTCGTGTTTTGCTCGAAGATGAAGAGAGTGTGAACGCGAGTGCCAGTCATATTCGGCGCATGCAGATCCCGCCTCGCCCCCAGCATCAGCTCACATACCGCCATTCCGCTACTGCTGCAGCGATCTAATGGAATCCCGTCCCCGTATTTGCCTGTACATTTTTATTGATGCATATCAACAACGAGTTGAAAAAGTAAACTACCAAATAACAAAAGATGAAAGCTTCAATCAAAACCCGGTATCTGATAAGTACTTACTCAGATTTCGTCGGAGCTACAGGTGCGAAGGTGCTCTAGATACCCGGTCGCAGTTTGACTCGCAACTTCGGTCAGCTTAAAACTTGAAACAACCTTGTCCCTAAAAGCCTGCGAGGGGGCAATCGGGATGACAACCCATCTTCAAGCAAGCGACGAGTCATCTGATGGTCAGCATTTCCACCACTTTGGTATAATGAAGCTCCGCTTATTGTTATCAGTCCATCGACAATACAGCCCCCAGCGTGGCACGCAGCAGTCCAGCACGCTGAGCGTACTGGACTGCTACGTACGTAGACAAGACTACCCCCGTTGACAACTCCAAGTGCCACGTTGAGGGTGGGTCGGTTGGTGCACGTCGTGCCTATGACTCGCTATTTAGGTAGCGGTGCTTTTGATTTCGAGACCCTTCCCTCCACGACAGGAGCCTCGTCGCTGAGCTGTCGTGGCGTGCGAGGCGGCACAGGCAGGTCTCCTCGATCACAAATGTATTCTGTTCAAATGGAACAACAACGACGGAATTCAACAGAGCTCGTCGGGATGCAAGACCGCCATCGGAGCATTTGTCAATTTGCCTCCAAGCGATACATTGACCGCCAAACAATGGAGCACTCAGCTTGTATCGTCATCAACCAGGTCAAGCCTACTTGTGATGCTGGCACCAAGACCAATACACCTCGGGCGGAAGAAGAACAACTGCGCTTTCGACCAAACTTTGCGTCCCGCATGCTCCAGTTCATACTCCGACAATCCTCCGCAGAGCAGCGAGCCAAGTCGTGGTCAGGACGGGGAAAGCCTGTTCCTGTGCTCGAAACGACAACTACTCATCACCGGCCCAGTGCTAGCATCGTCATTCCCGACAGTCTCGGTTCGTCGGCACCGGCCACCATGCAAGGCTCTAAACACATTCGAGTTTGCCGCGTGCACATGCGATCCGCCGACCGCATCGGTTGCAGCCAAGCCCAATGGCGGCATCGACAGGCTTACTGCACGAACTGCGATCGCCTGTTCTTTACGTCGATGTCAGCTCACAGCAGCAGCGCTGGCCGGTTCTGCTCCCTGGACTGCAAGAGCAACTTCGAGTACGTGAGGCTCCTCCAGGAGGCGATGGACGTGGCATTCGATGGCATCAGCAGTGTATCGTTCAGTTCGAGCTTGGGGGAAGATGATGACAATTAAAGGTTGCACTGAAACTTTGTAGGCTTAGTTGGGCAGTGATACGTTCGTTGTAGTTTTCGTAGTTGCGTGGCTCGAAGTTAATGCAGAAACAAGGTTACCTGATAAGTGGTAAGGCTCGCGCGGAAGCATAGCGCCTGGTCACCGAAAGTCTGACCAGCTGCCGTTGGCTTCGATGCAATACAGTGTATTGGTGACGGACGAAATGAAACATGGAAAGACAGCTCGACACAGACGTGTACATGCTCCACCCATGCTTCGCCGAAACAAATTCAGTGTAGAGCTCCAGTGTATTATCTTCCAGAAAAAGCACCAACTGCATTCCACAATGCAGTGTATTATTGCATGGGCTGTTGTGTGTAAAGCTTGGTGACGTAGGTATTCGACCCGTACAATACTGCAACGTAATAGTGTACATGTAGTTTTCACAAAGATCAGAGCGGTGGTCTACTAGGCTGACGAAATTGGCTGTTCATGTGAACACTAGCAACGCAAACGTGTGCCGCACAGCGATGTACTTTCAGCGCGCGGCCAGCTCTGATCACCGAAACCCATGCTTATGCGGCCTACAGCGGAATGCGGCAATCTCCGATACACTGTACTTCCTGCCCGTCGAACAGCACTACATAAGCTTGTAGCTCTTGGTGAAATTCACTACTCGCCTTCATCGTCGCCAATGCGTTCGTTTCCCTTGTCTTAAGCGCAGCAAGCGAGCAGCCACGAGCATTTTCCATGCGAGCTCTGCTGACTGCCCCGCTGCTGGACGAGTGTGGTGCGCCTGACCTTCGGCGCGTTATCGGGCCGTTTCAGGGCACACAAAATGCAAGTCAAATTAAAACAGCTGCTGATTACGGTTCTAGTTAATAGGGATCCACCACCGGCACGTTTGAGGTATTTAATCTGGAAGGTGTATGCGTTTATGAAATGTTTGTCTTTAGTTCTGTAGGAACAAGAAGTATGTAGACCACACCGCAAATTTACATATAGTCATGGAGGTTTCTGAACATGCGACGGAGCCTGACTCGCAAGATTGAAGTCAGGCTCACCCACCACGCCTGACCGAGCATTCAACGGCAGCGACGCCGCATAAATGCCGCGCCGCAGTTCAGTGGTCTCCCCACCACCGCAAACCGCAGCGCAGCTCGACTTCGGTCCATTTACGAATCGGACAGCGTCCTCCCAAGTTCCTCAAGCTTCCCAGTCAGTCAGCAGACCATGCACAAGTCCGCGCACGACTTCACCGATGCCAAGCGCCAGAAACACATCATCTCTCGAGACGCCTACACCAGCGGCCTCAAGACCGGTGCCTGGGCCAGTATGGCTATGGGTGCAGCCGTCTACGGCGCCAACACATACCACAGCGGCTTCCGCTCACGCCTCGGCGTCAGCGGCAAATGGGCACTAGTGGTCTCGGCCTACCTGGCCGGGTTCGCCATCGTGGCCGAAAACCGTCTCCTGGCCGGGGCGAGGAATCCCGAGCAGTACATGGCTACGCTCGACCCCAACTTCGTGGAGGTTAATATGATGAAGAGCCGACTGCCGCTGCACAAACGAGTGGCCAACTTCGTGTACGACCACCCGTACCGCAGCCTCGTGACGGCGGGCGTCCCGTTGGTCGGTGGCATCTTTGCGCTCCAGGCCACGAACAAGGGCATCAACCGCTCGCAGCAGATCATGCACACGCGCATCTACGGACAAGCTGCTGTGGTGGCTCTGCTGCTCGGCTCCATGGCCTTCCATGACTACATGGCCAAACGTGGCCGCTTCGTGGAGGATGAAGAGGGGGAGAATCAGGTGCCCAAGATCCAGGAGCTCAGAGCGTAGAGTCTCCGCTCTTGTGCCCGGTGCTTCTTTCCACGGGGGAGTGTAGCTCCGTTACATGTACTAGCTTAGTGTATCAGTAGGACGTGGAGTTCGTTACGAGCCACTCAGCAGAAACCATTGCGAGCGTCGGCAACATCACACGGAGGCTGGCAACTCACACGTCACGACGAACACGCCAACCCAAGGACACGAATACACACGCGCATGAAACACGGCGTCATCTTTTGCTTTCGCGGCAGGAACCTCCTCAGCCTTCGAGCGCGCCACTCTTGACGTGTCGTCCAACTTGGACTCCAAGCAGACATACAAGGTGACGTTCTTATGCTTCTGGTGCATGAACTTGGACAAGTGGGCTGGTCAGTGACCAGTGGTCACCCACTTGTCTTCGCTGCCATGACCACCACGATAAGACTCAGTTGCCGGATCGCTACAACACCTGCCATAGCGACGTGGGCATCCATGACTCATGGACCATGAGGACAGCTCGTCAGATGTGCTGCCTCAGGTGTAAATGCTTGAAGCCTGGCTGACAACTCGTGAGTTGGCCAGGGCGTACATGTACATGTACTCCCCAGCAGTGGCAGCACCGAAAGGACTGTCTTCTTGTCACGTCGCTCGCACGCCGGCTGTCGCCGCGTTGCGGCATGTGCCTGACCCGCGCCGACGCCGATTGGTCTCGTTCGTGCCTTCGGCTGGCTGGTCCGGCAGATGATCAGCAGCTTGGTCGGTGGCGTTACCCTGCTTCATCTCTACGGTCGATGGAAAGGCGGCATGGCGGCACCTTCTCCCTCTCCAGTCCAGCATGATGCTGGCAGCATCATGCTGAGCATGACCGTCCGATTGAAGGCGACGGTGGTAGGCAAGTCTCACTTTGTAGTTTGCCATGGCGTCACCAGCAGGGCCATACGCCGCCATGATGCCGGAACTGTCGCCGCCGATCCTTGAGGGATCGATGCGGGGCAGCGCATACACACGCGAAAGCAGTCGGACCATCAACGGCACGTCGGACTATTCGAGCGACAGCCTCCACCGTCGCGGCATCGCGATCAAGTACGAGGGGCTCATCAACCCCTGCGTGCTGAGCTGGACCGACCTCAGCTATGCTGTCCCCGGCAAGAAGACAGACAAGAACCCATACGGCCAGAAGACCATTCTCAACAATGTGAGCGGACGTACAGCTCCCGGTGAGCTCACCGCTATCATGGGGCCCTCGGGTTCCGGCAAAACTACACTTGTCGACTTGTTGGCCGACCGCATCAGCTCCGGTCTCATCTCGGGGACGATCGAGTTGAACGGCACCGAGCGCGTGACCAAGACGTTCCGAGCCGTGACCAGCTATGTCGCTCAAGAAGACACGCTACTGGGGTCGTTCACGGTCGTGGAGACCATGAACATGGCAGCCAGACTCAGTCTGCCTAACAGCGTCGTAATGACGGACATCCACTCCCGAGTGGAGGGTGTCATGGACGCAATGGGCCTCGGTGTGTGTAGGAATACTCTGGTTGGCGACATCTTCCGCAAGGGTTTGTCAGGTGGTCAAAAGCGGCGTCTTAGCATCGCCATCGAGTTGCTCTCAAACCCAAGTATCCTCATTCTCGACGAACCTACGAGTGGTCTCGACTCCAGTTCCGCTCATAATGTCATGAAGTATCTCCTCAAACTGTGCGGCGAGGGCAAGAACGTATTGTGCACGATCCACCAACCTTCGTCACTGGTCTACGACATGTTCACAAATGTGATCGTGCTGTCAGGAGGTGAGACCGTGTACTGCGGATCTCGATCCTACATGATCCCGCACTTTTCCGGCATCGGCTACAAATGCCCCCAGTACATGAACCCGGCCGAATACTTCGTAAACCTGGTGAACACAGACTTCGAGGACCACGTTGATATAACCAAGTTGGTGCACGCCTACTCCCAGAGCGCCGTCAAAAAGTTACTGCTGGACCAACTTGCTGGGGATCGAACCACTCTGCAGCACCTACCCGACATTGAGCTGAGACCATCATCTGCAGTTCGGCAGTTCAGCGTGCTCATGTACCGCAACACGCTCAACAACATCCGCAACCCAGGCATCTACTGGATCCGGTTGTTCATGTACTTCTGCCTCAGCTTCATGGTCGGCACCATGTACTTGAGCAACAACGACGACCTGACGGAGGAAGACTTGATCCCGCTGCTGTTCTACGTGCAGGCATTCCTGGTGTTCATGTCGGTGGCCGTGCTGCCGTTCTTCATCGAGCAGCGCGCCGTGTTCGCCCGCGAGCGCGCCAACAGCTCGCTGAGCGTGGTGAGCTACGTGTGCGCCAACTTCCTGGCGACGCTGCCGGGCATCTTCCTCATCGCGGTCATGTCGACGGCGCTGGTGGTGCTGCTGGCGGGTCTGAACGCGTTCGAGTACTTCTTGCTGAACCTGTTCCTGTCGCTCGTGGTGTC
>BSXT01004663.1:0-12134 GCA_030267785.1 Phytophthora fragariaefolia
CGGCCGCCTGATCGTGGACGCGCACTACCGCGCGTCGCTGTACGCGGGCATCAACATCTCCGGCATCAACGCCGAGGTGATGCCCGGCCAGTGGGAGTACCAGGTGGGTCCGTGCACGGGCATCGAGTCGGGCGACCACCTGTGGATGTCGCGCTACATCCTGCTGCGCGTGTGCGAGGACTTCGGCGTGAACGTGTCGTGGGACCCGAAGCCGATCCCGGGCGACTGGAACGGCGCGGGCTGCCACACGAACTACTCGACGAAGGCGATGCGTGAGGAGGGCGGCATGGCCAAGATCATCGAGGCCATCGAGAAGATGAAGCTGAAGCACAAGGAGCACATCGCGGCGTACGGCACGGGCAACGAGCGCCGTCTGACGGGCCGCCACGAGACGGCCAGCATGGACACGTTCTCGTACGGCGTGGCGAACCGCGGCGCGTCGATCCGCATCCCGCGCGTGGCGGAGGCCGAGGGCAAGGGCTACTTCGAGGACCGTCGCCCGGCGTCCAACATGGACCCGTACGTCGTCACGGCTCGTATCATCAAGACCACCGTGCTGAACGAGGCTTAAGTTGCATTTTGGTGCAGTTGTTGCCGACGTGACATCTCTTTATTTGTAGTGGAGTAAGGTGCTAGGTCGTCCCAACTTCCTATATATGCTTAATAAGAGAAGAATACACCGCTTCTTATGAAAGCTTTGCTCTTTGTTTTGTTTATTGGTTCGTCCAGGGTTCGAGGTTGTGCTGCAATGTGCTTGCACACTACTGCTTGAGGTGTGGATAGTGTTGGTGTTGGTAGACTGAAATTGTGTGGCACAGTACTGTGGCCCAAAGTACAGTACAGCGCGGCACAGCTTGCGTGCCCACCGATTCATTTGCTCATCCGTCGGAGGTGATGAGATGAGATGCGCGTTTCAGTCACTAATCCGAGTTGTATAATCCCTGAGGTAGTGTCTATACAAACATCAGGAGGGTGCACTAGACCGCTACTGTAATACCGAACTGTTGCAGCTACACGAGGCCTCATCGTGATCTGCGTCGGCATCGTGCTGTGTCTTCGTACAGGCTGCGGGGCGACCGCTCGCCAGCCACTGGTTGTGATGGGATGATATGCTGCCCGACTAGCACACGGGCCAAGTTGAAGCAGGCTTTGTTTCTGCACACGATCACGTCATAATGACAAACCATTTCATTTCGTTGTACTAGTACATGTACTACTGTAGTAAAGGACCCACTGTTGAAGCTGTCAATCCATCAAGTTTAGGTAAGGCGGTGCAACAACAGCATTTCTATTAGTCCTCACGCCAAATAGCGTCCGACATCTTGGCGACATCAACCATCTCGGCTGCGTCGTGGACGCGCAGAATGTCAGCTCCTTGCTCGATGGCAGCGCAGCACGTGGCAGCGGTGCCCCAAGCACGGTCCTTCGGGTCTGGACGCCCACAGATCTCGCCAATGAAGCCCTTTCGGGAGGATCCTACCAGCAGCGGAAGGTCTTGGCAAGCCTGCTTCACGGTTGAAAGCTTCCGCAGCAGCTTGAGGTTGAGGACGCGCGCTTTGGCAAAACCAATGCCGGGGTCCACGATGATGTTCCAGCGGAAAATGCCCGCGGCCTCTGCGGCGGCCACTCGTTCCTTCAGCACTTCTCCAACTTCAGCAACCACATCCTCGTACTCCTTAAGGCTAGTCATCGTTTGTGGGGTGCCTCGCATGTGCATAAGCACAATCGGGACCCGCAGCTTGGTGACTGTAGCGAGCATGTCCGGATCCTTCAGACCGGCCGAGATGTCGTTAACGATATTCGCGCCGGCTTCAACAGCTTGACGCGCGACCTCCGCCTTGGTCGTATCGATGGAGATCGCAACCTCGCTCTGCTCGCGGATGCCCCGAATGACTGGCAGTACGCGTTGCAGCTCGTCCTCGAGCGTCACAGGCTCCGCCCCAGGGCGGCTGGACTCGCCGCCGATGTCGATGATGTCCACGCCGTTCTGCTCCATCTCCAGAGCCTTGTGCACCGCCGCAGCAGCCGTGTCCAGCTGCGCGCCGTCGCTGAAGCTGTCGGGCGTGACGTTGACGATGCCCATCACCAAGGTCTTTTGGCCGAGCGGCCAGGGCTCGGCCTTGCGGGCCGGCAGCACGGCCACGGGGGCCACGTAGCGCTGCTCGCCGGCCTGCAGCCGCGCGTACAGCGCGCGCATGGACTGGCCCAGGCCCGGGTGCAGCAGCTCCGGGGCCAGGTCGCACATCGGCGCCAGCACGAAGTCGCGCTCGGCCAGGCGCTCGTGCGGCACCACGAGCGGGCCCTCGGCCGTGTCCAGCTGCAGTTGCTGGTCCTCGTACAGCAGCACGTCCACATCGATAAGGCGCGGGCCCCAGCGCAGCGTCGGCGTGCGGCCCACGTCGCGCTCGATGGCCTTGAAGGCGCCCAGCAGCTCGGCGGGCGCCAGCGTCGTGTGCAGCCGCGCCACGAGGTTCAGGAAGGCCGGCTGGTCCTCCACGTACTGCGGCGCCGTGGCGTACAGACGCGACGTGGCCTCCACGGGCCCCACGCGCGCGCCCAGCAGCGCCAGCGCATGCTCCAGGTTGGCCACCTTGTCGCCGAGGTTCGTGCCCAGCGCCGCGTACACCCGCGCGGACGGAGCCATTGCTGCAATGACCTGGCGTTTGTATAGGCACTGGCTCGGGGATCACGCGATTTCAGATTAGTGACCGGACATCGGCTGAAGGCAGGGCACGGTCGGAGCTGGTCGGCCGGGCCAAGTCCATGCAGCCCGCGGCCCGCAGCGGCCACAGCGTCTGCTGCGTGCAGACACGTTCGCAGCTGCGGGCCATGCCTGGTTTCAGTCCGAGCCATTTTCGGATTGCGGCATGCTGGGCCTGCCATCATATGATGCGATCATATCGATACACTTGCATACTTTCTCCCCGTTGTCGCCGCCGTCAGTCCCCGATCCGCCCCATGACGGACCTGCTGCCCGTCGCCGCGCCCTCCAAGTTCCTGGCCGTGGCCGCCGCCGCCGCGCTCGGCTATTACGTGGACCAGAAGCTGCTCATCTCGTCGGACCTGTGCCACTCGGGCATGCAGGCCGTGGCGCTGCTGCAGGCCAAGCGCCACGCGCGCCACGGCGCGCTCGTGCCGGACCTGTTCGAGCAGAGCGTGGCCAAGTGGCCGCACAAGCCCTGCATGCAGTTCGGCCAGCGCGAGCTGAGCTTCCGCCAGGCCGACGACGCGGCCAACCGCGTGGCCCGCTGGGGCCTGCGGCAGGGCCTGCAGCCCGGCCAGACCGTGGCCCTGCTCATGGAGAACCGGCCCGAGTTCGTGCTCGTGTGGCTCGGGCTGGCCAAGATCGGCGTCGTCACGGCGCTGCTCAACACGCACCTGCAGCCGGACGGCCTGGCGCACTGCATCGGGATCGCGCACACGAGCTGGTTGATCGTGGGCCAGGAGCTGGCCGCCAAGCTGCAGCAAGTGGCCGGCCAGCTGCCGGACATGGTCTTCCACGTCTACGGAGACGGTAGGAAGACGGCAGCAGAGCTCGGTGTGGCGTGGCCATTGCGGGCCACGACCGGATCACTCCCTGGCCAGCTGCACTAACGCTGGGCCAATGCTGTGCGTGTTGTGCAGGTGAGTTGAGTGCCCAGGCCGCGGCCGACTATCTACCCGGAGCGTTCTCGCTGGACGAGCAGCTGAAGACGATGGCCACGGAGCGGCCCCCCGAGGCGATTCGTAGGAACGCCAACATCTCGACGTCGGACATGGCGCTGCTGATCTATACGAGCGGCACGACGGGGCTGCCCAAGGCCGCGCGGGTCAACCACTTCAGCATCATCCTGCGCTCGCTGGCTTTCAAGTACTCGATGCACTTGTCTATACACGACAGACTCTACTGCGCCCTACCGCTCTACCATACGTCGGGTGGCAACCTGGCCGTCGGGATGATGATCTTCTCGGGGGCGACGTTGTGCATTTCGCGGCGCTTCTCGACGACCAAGTTTTGGGACGAAGTTCGAGCGTATAATTGCACGGTGATCCAGTACATTGGTGAAATGTGCCGATACCTGCTCAACGCACCTGCGAAGGCGAACGACAAGGAGAACCACGTGCGCGCAGCCTTCGGAAATGGTCTTCGGCCTGATGTGTGGGCCCCGTTCCAGGAGCGCTTCGGCATCCCATCCGTGTACGAGTTCTACGGGTCTACGGAGGGACCCATGGGCATGCTAAACGCGTGCACGACCAAGGCGGACCAAGGGCACCTTGGTCGACGTGGATTTATTAACAATTTAGTCACTGGCGTGGCCATCGTCCGGTACGATGTAGAGAAGGACGAGTACATCCGCACAAAGCAGGGATTTCTTCAGTGCTGCGCGATTAACGAACCTGGCGAGCTTATTGTGAAAGTGAATCGGAACGACCCAGCACGAGGATTCCAGGGCTACTACAAGAATACGAAGGAGTCCGGCAAAAAAGTACTGACCGATGTGTTCAAGAAGGGAGACATGTACTTCCGTACCGGTGACCTGTTTAAGGAAGATGAGAGGCACTGCTGGCACTTTGTCGATCGTGTAGGCGATACGTTTCGCTGGAAGGGAGAAAATGTGGCTACCAATGAAGTTGCCGAGGCCGTCTCTAAGTTTCCTGGACTCAGCGAGATATGTATCTACGGTGTTGAGGTGCCGGGCAGCGAGGGTCGTGCCTGTATGGCTGCTATGGTGTTCGACGACAGGTCGTTTGACTTGACAGAATTTGCACGGTTTGTTAAGCAGCAGCTACCATCTTACGCGATGCCACTATTCATCCGGAAGCTGGAATCAATGTCCGTCACCGGTACCATGAAGCAGGAGAAGGCTAAGCTTCGCAAGGAGGGAATGGACCCGTCGAAAATATCAGATCGTCTTTGGATTTTCAACCAAGGCAAGGACAAATATGAGCAACTTACCAACGAAAATTACCACCAAGTGATCACCAACTCGCGTCTCTAGAAGCCGTGTCGTACCAGGTGCATCGATTCAGAGGGCGAACAGATTATTTCAGTGGCACTACTAACTACCTCAATAATTTTTTGCTTTTGTTTGAAGCGAAAGAATGATCTTGTACATCGTTTTCAAGTAATCACCTAGTGTGTTGTCATTGTACCAGGTGCGGTGAGGCTTCACTCCGGATTGGAGTGAATGTGTCCGTTGTTTGTCAATACAGAGGAAGTTGTGAATATGCAACTATCAAATCGACTAATCATCCCAGTCCTCATGAACGAAGTTAGCGTCTGCAGTAACACCACCGGTCCCCACAGCAGCCTGCAAAACAATAGTTTCACGATATTAGAATGAATAACAACTATAGAGTGGAATATGTGATCGTACCGGATATGGAGATTTGGAAGTCGGTGCCGGCGACGACGGCTCATCTTCTTCAGCATCCCAGTCGTCATGAATGAAATTGTTGTCAGCTGTGACGCTTGACGCTGGTACTTTGGGGTCTTCACGGGTAATCGTGTTCTTTTTTGCTGGTGACATTGTTTGTTTGTTGTCCTCCTCATCGGAGTCGAAGTAAGCAGAGCTCACACGCTTGCCAGAAGGTTGGGTCGCTGGCATTCGTTCCGGGCTCATTTGCTCGGGTTTGTCACCTGAAGTATCGTCGTCAAGCGCATTAGTTGAGCTGGTGACTGGCTCACGCGGACTCTCTTCTTCCGGATCTCCATCCTTCTTCTCGCAGTGGTAGTTCTCCTCCCCTTCCTCCTCGCTGTCGGAAATGACGTTCTTGCACTGCGTGAGATCTCCCGTAAAGGAAGACCCTGATTTGATTTGAGCTACGAGTAAGCTGCGCGTGCTGCTGTTGCTCGATGAACGCGGACTTTCGGCTCGATCGTCTTCGCTGCTATCATCCCCATTGTGTTCATATTCACTCGGGTGATTGCTAGAGATGGACTCTTGCGCTCTGTTGCGAGGACTTCCCTCCTCTCGCTCCTGTGGTGAACGACGCGAGGATTCGAGGTTTTCTCGTCTACATGTAGATTCACGCTGCTTAGGTGAAGGAGAGCACTGCTTCGGGGTGCCACGATCGTAGTCATCTCTAGGACTACGGCCATGGCTACGATCACGGTCCCGGGAGCGTTCGTTGCCTCGACGACGACTTTCCCTGCTGTTGTCTTCAGTGTCGCTATCATCTCGCTGTCGATTCGATCGAGCAGATCGACTTCCTCGATCACGCTCTTCATCTTCAACAGGACGGCGTTCCCGATTACGATCACGGTCATGACCCCGTTCACGCTCTCGGTCGCGTTCCGATCGCTGCTTACGTTGGGCTCGATCTTCGTCTTCGTTCTCGTCCGTTTGCTTGGTATCTCGTTGAACTCTACGTGAAGATTGCTCTTGCCTCGGTTCGGCAACTGCCGCCGTGGCTTGGACGACTGGGGCAGCAGACTTGGGCGGGGGGTTGCACAGCTTATAAAGACTGTCAGACCACAAACGGTGCTCAACAGCGGTCTCTCCTTTCAGGCGAAGCGTGCGCGACGGAGACACAATCTCAATCATCTCCTGTAAGACCACCACATTGAAAAAAAAAAGCTATCAGCTATGAGCGCACCAGCCAGGCACTTATCCAGACGTGGCTTACTCGGCGGCAGTAGATACCGCTGACATCTTCGACGTAGAGCCAGCCTCGAGGGTCCTTGGCCCTTCTAAGTATTTTACGTGACACCAAAATGAGGAAGCTGGTTCATGCTTGTGTGTGGGGCAACGATTCAAGTACGACGAATACGTACTTGCTAGTGGAGTAGGAGATGACGAGCTTCTTCTCGGATCCTGGCCCTGGTACGAAACCCACTTTGAACCATCGACGATTCATATTTTTCCCGAAGAAGCTGGGATTGCTGTTAATCTTGATCATCCATCCCTCCAGCATGGAGATATCCACCCCGTTCACCAGCTTGTTCGACATCTTGCTCGATCTTTCTCCTGATTGCGGCGGGATGCAAAGTGGAGAAGTAACGAACGAGCATTTTGCCCCCTGCGTTGTGCACCCTTTTAGCTTTGAAACTCCCGACGAATTCATCGAACTCAATGACGACGCTAAAAACCAACAACAGTGCTTGGGATCGGGCGTTCCGATGCTCAGCTTTTAGCCTTGCCAACTCGGGGTCTGCTCTGCGCTCCGCGGCATGACGTTCTCGACGAAGCAGATTGACCAAGTTGGTCTTCTCCACTCGCTGGTCAGATTTCAATCGCGTCAGGTGTCGCTTGATTTCCTGCCTTCGTCTGACGTGCAGCTCTCGCACTTTGGTAACTGAAAGCACCCGAGCCCTGTCAAGCCTCGCAGCATAACGCAGGTATACGCCGTAGATCCAGTCACCGGCGCCTGAGTTCACTGCATACTCAAATGACTCTGAAAGTATAGTGCGGTTGCTGGGGTACTGGCCGTGCTCCAATTGATGTAGGAGTTTCCTGTCAGTAGGAAGTCCAATGATGGCAGAAGCTAGAATCGGGGTCACGCCTTCGATCGGGTAACCCTTACCAGTGGTTATTCAGGTGACCAAACTTTTCCCAACTCGTCGAAGTCCAGCCCCATTTTTCCACATAGCAATTTACCCAGAGGTGGGCAGCCTCGTCGGGGATGCCGAAGTATCGTCCAGTTTCGGTGACGACGACATTCTCGCCACCGGGTGCATCCCGAGAACCGGTTCTCACAGCTAGCAGAGAGAGAGGCGAAACCCGTAGAGGCCACATGGGGGTCCAGACGCTCCCCAGCTATTGACCAAATAGGAGCATTGGGTCTGATGGCCACAGTACGCTGGTTGAGAGAATGATCCATAGCTCGCCAAACGAGAAGTGATCGATTGAGACGCCAAATCAAGTGCAAGTTTCCGTTACCGTGAGTCATTACACTCGATGATATTACTGGACGTCGCGAGACAGCGACCTGAGTATGCAGAGACAACTAGCGCCGATGACCAGGATGCAATGCTTGGGGGTTGGCGCTTATTACCGAGCGATGAAAATGTAATTACTGCCGGGCAACACTATCGTGCTTAAATCAATTGCGGGCACCTTCATTAAGCTCAAGCCTATTCGTTCGAGCCCGTGCAACAAAGGATAACCTCACCACGAAAGCGATTCGAGGGGGACTTCAGTTAATGAAAGTAGTAAAAGCTAACTTCCCCCGTTGTCGCTTATTTTCGCGTTTAGTTGCTGAGAATTTTCATTATAGTCAGGGGAAGTTGTATTCTTAAGTATGAACTATGTGTACTAAACTTTTCAGGATGTTCACTGAGTTACAGGGGAATGATACGGGCCTTATTATTAAAACAATATACCTCAAGAGAGCTGAATCGTTCGCGATCCATTAGAACGATCACCTTCACCTTGAACATTGACGGAAATTCTTGCGCTGGTAAACATTGTAGGACGCTTGCCTGTTTATAAGACTTCATTAAGCATCCTTCTGTACAGTAGGAATTGACCCCGTTTGGAATGCTCTATATCAATTAGAAGATCGGAGCAAAGACCATGGAGTTGAGGCACCGATGATGCAGGGAAAATTTTCTGATCTACATTTAATGTACGGTAGATCACTGTTTGTAAGTAGGACACTAGTATGTTTTGGGTAAGTAATTTGTGAAAGAAATCCGTTCTAGCAATTATAATCAAGCGTGGTGCCTATATACTTCAGAAGTACCAAATTACCACGAAGAGCTGCGATCCATTCTTGAAGTGTACTGAAGTATCTTGCAAACGACTTCGCTGAGTCAGTCGCTTAAGTCCGCGTAGAAACATGCATCCTTGTTCACATCTTGGATGCAATCATATTTTAAAGCGATAGTGCTTTAAACGGTAATCAAATCAGCTTATCTACTTTACTACTAAACCTTCCACTACACGAATTAATACACTGTGCAACCTTCTCTGGTGCTTTGTCGTCAAGTCAAATTAAGTTTTCAGGCACTTACTTCCGAGCATTATTACGTCGCTTAAGGATGTCTAACGCTTCGTAGAACCCCGATACATCTTCTTCGACAGTACTACCACAACAACTCGGCAAAATTAAGACGAATGCTACCATCGACACAAAAACAACTTTTCCGTACCTTGCTGTGCTCTGTCTTAAAGCAGACAATCGTCCAGACTGCGCCGGTAATTCCGTTTTCGACTCCATGGATGCTTTGGACTCCGTTTTCCTAGGTGTTGTTCTGCAAGAGTTGCTTTCAGGTCTATCGGGCGATGATGATGATCTTGTCGGTTCTTGAAGTATTTCAGAACCATGCTCTTTACTGTTATTGGATCGAGTTGTGCCAGGTTTGGCCTGGGCTAGCAGCGTCTCCGTGAGTAAGGCGGCTTTGCCCTGCCGGTGGTACCACAAGTCAAAGTCCTTTTGAAGCTTAATGCGCCCCATTTCAAGCATTTTCTGGATGTGCTGGATCTCCTTCTTCAGCTCACTGAGCTGGTTGAACCCCTTCTTGTAAGTAATTTTATGAGCATCGATTTGTTCTCTGAGCTTCTGCTCGGCAGCTTCCATTTCAGCTCGAGCATTATCTGCAGAGGAAGACGACTCTCTATCCCCCCCTTCAATTCCAGTGTCAAGCAAGCCTTCGTCTACAATAGCCTGCTGTTTTCGTAACTTCTCGATTTTCAGCGTTAACGCTTTGATTTGGTTACGTGCATCGTTTACTTCACTCGCAAGAGTCTTGGCAGCATCGTATTTGCGCTTGAGAGCAACTTTATTGTCGCGAATCACATCATTTTTAGGATACTGCGCCTTGAAAGCTTCAAATGCTTTAGCAGGGTCTTCAAGTATCGCGGGATCTACCACGAGAGTTGACGTATAGTCTTCGGGAGGCTTAGGAATGCTCTGCCTTTTCTGCGACTTTGGTTGGTGTTCATCTTGATTACTGGTGTACTCGGCAAGTCCACGGGACAATAGCTCGGGGGAAATTGCTGCCCCATGCTCCTTCCGGATCATGTTGACCATGATAGCGATCTCATTGTCACGTTGCTGCACAAGTTGCTCGAGTTCGTGTACTCGCTGCTCCATCTCTTGGTTGTTGCCACCGTTACCAGCAGAAATGAGCTTGATACCACTAGATGCCCCAGGTATTCCGTTACTATTACCATTCGTTGCTGCAGCAGTACCAGCAGCGTTAGCCATACTCTTGAGAATGTCGAAACACGCCTTCATCTTTGTGTATGTAAATTCACCCATCGCCAAATGAGCACTCGGCTCGGGATCGTTCACAAAGTTCAAACACTTTTGCCGCAGTTTGTCGAATTCGTATTCCTTCAACTCTGCGCCTTCGTTCTGCTCGATCCACAACAACTCAAACATCAGCACAAACAGCAAATTTACTATCCCAGCAATTTCACGCACCACATCGCCTTTGAGAATGGCCAATTCTTCCTCAAGATTAGCCACTCGAGCCTTCAGCTGACGAATAATCACAGCTGGATCGACTTCCTCGTTTAGACGTGCGTCATTCTTGACACGCGCCACTCGTTGTGCAAACCGACACGTTGACACAGATTCCTACTCAACAGGAAGAATGTTAGAGCTCGCTTGATGCCAGGAAATTTAGAGGTGAAGCTCACATCAGTTTGATCTTTCTCAGGGCTCACAGTGGCCACCATAACTGTCTTACAATTGCCACCAAGCGAGTCACGGAGCACAGAGGTCATCATGGAGTTGCGGTACGGAATATGTGTTCGACCTTTCGTATTCTTTTCGTGTAGCGCCACAATGACCATTTCGAGGTAGTGCAGACTCGTATTGATGTATGCTGCTTCGCGCAGTAGCTGCCCTTTCGCACCAGTCTTGTGTGCTCGTTCTGAGCCTGCCAAATCTACGAGGTGTAGCTTGGAGCGCAACACGACTTCACTTCCCACTCGCCGAGTTTCTAGAGATACCGTGAAAATGCAATGTGATCGCGAGGATGCCAAGTTCATTGCTGTCTCACTCACTGCGCGATTGGTGTCTCCTAGAAACAGCAAATTCAGTGCATCCTCCTCCGCTGTCACTGGATGCATGGACAAGTTGCGCAGATGACAATTTCCGTCTTCATCTTCCAACATAGCCACGCGCGGTAAGTCGTCCAGCGACTTCGTGGATTCATGATTCGGGTCCAGCAGGTCGTATCCCTGATTGTTGTAGATCTCGAGATACGAGACGTGAGCAATGATCTGCTCTTGGCTGTTGTTGCGCATCCGCTCGAATATCACGGACAGCGCTCGAGGGATCAGGCCTCGATCCTCGTATCTCTCTGCTCCACCTGTGATGGTGAAGGTCTTACCGGAACCCGTCTGACCGTAGGCGAAGACCGTTGAGTTGAAGCCGTTCAGCGCGCTCTCCACACAAGGTCGGCCCACTCGATCGAACACCTCTTCCTGCTTGGCCTCCATGCCAATGACAGAATCAAACCGGAACTTGTATGTCGTACGAGAATTGTTGATGAGGCCTGCAGCCACATCTTTGGGGATGTCGTACTTCATCATGTTGGAGTCTTCATCCCACGAGAAGAAGCCCGAGGGCTTTCTGGACGGCTTCACTCGCAGGAAGATGCGGATGTTCGCCTCTTCATCGGCCGGTTGGTCCTCATCGCCGTTCAACGTCGACGATGTGTCGTCCTGGTCTTCGTATTGGGCTGCATCATCTCGGTTCATGCTGGCGCGATCTTGTGAGGCTTCCCACTAGTCACTGAGCCAAGCGAGCAGCTCTTCAACTTTGCCAGCCAATCACTCGGCGTTTTCGCGTCGTTTCGATGTTATTGAACTGGAAAAGTGCTGCAGTCGATGTACATGTACCAAGGCGATGAGTAGCGTGAACAGCTGTCACAGCACGGGACTGGCGACGGACACTGCCACCGATTCCGTTATTCCTAACGTACGTGGGCAGATCGATCTCTTTTTCGGTCGAGAGCGAGGCTGTGCCCCCGCCCCCCCCACTTCCATACAGCGTCGGACAGAATGTAACTGCCACTGAAGGATATTAACTGATTGGCCAAAACTTTTCTGGTCGATTTTGTACTTGCTCAAAATTAGTGTTAAAATAGTGGTAAAATAAGGAGGCAGCTGTATTTTGCTAAAAATTAGTCAATAGCGCTTTGTTGAAAGCCGATCTGATAGTTTTAGGCTTGAACGACTCCCACGCCTTGATGG
>BSXT01004664.1:0-12975 GCA_030267785.1 Phytophthora fragariaefolia
AGTTCTAACATGATACGAAGATTGTGACGGTGCAATATTCATTTGTAGAGGCCGTTAAGACTTGTCTTCACAAGCCATGACACGTTGATGAACTCCTTACGCTTGATGGCGTATAGCTAAAAAAAACTTCAGTTCGCCGTGGGTTTATAGCTCCGCGTCGTAAATCTCGCCGATTTTCGAATTTCTTTTTCAAATACGCGGCGCGGAATCGAACGTTGCCAGGAGAATCTGCCGAAACATGCCTCTTTTTCCCAACAATAAAATGAAAGCCGAGTTCTTAAGTAGTCGCTGGATTGTTCGCACCTTCAGTACGACATTTGTTTTTTTCCTGCTTCAGCAATGATTTTATGAGCGGTCACAGGTTGCAGAAGCTTGTTTTGCGCTGCAATGTACAGACGGTTGACAGGTTCCAACGCATCAGGATCGTATGAAACCTGACTGCCCCGTTTGTTTGGCACTCGCTGGATATTAAGTTTTAAAGGTTAACGATATGTAACAGATAAGGGTCGAGTTGCTGCACTTACCTCGAACGCGGTGTCTTGGTTCGCGTTGTACGCGTTCATGACCCTCGTAACCGTGCCATGAGCAATACCAAGGCAGCTAGCTACCAGATCTCGTTTTTTTATTCTCTGAAGATGCCTCCTTCCTTCATCCTGGTCATAAACACATAGCACCTTGTCACGTACACCATCTGACCAGGGCTTACTTCCTTCCGCGTAGAATCGACCGCGGACATGCTCTCGGTGTGGGAAGACGACAAATAGAAGCTCAAGCCGCCAACGAATTTATTAATGTATTTAGCAGTCGCTAGATGCAGATAGTCGCGAATTATGATCGCTTACGTCGCCATGTTACAATTTTGGGACAAATGACCAGTGACGAGTACAATAGTACTTAGCTTGAGTCGTCGGTCGCGTGATTAGCCGAAGGCTCTGTTCACACTTGATATTTGTATAGGGATCTAGGATTAGATACATATGGGGTTACAGAACCCCTAATTATTAAATCAGAGCAGAATTTCCCCCCAAGGCAAAAGGGTCAAGTCCGTCCACGGTAGCCTAGCTAGCTAGCTGTGGGGCCTGGGTACACTCGGCCTCGGCGGGTTAATGGCTGCCGGTGAACTCAAGTTGCATTGACTGAGGGCTCATCCTGGTAAGGTCAAGAGAGAGAAGTGGCCGAGTGTTGAGGCAGAGAGTAGCCTCTGAGTGTGTTTGCTGGGCGCGAGGCAAAGCCCCCCAGCGTACCTGGACTTTCGCCGAAGGTTTCCTTCGGCTCCCCTGTACAAGGTCTTGACTGACCCGTACCCTTCCTAACTGAGGGACCACAGTGGGATAGCGTCAAAACGCGAACCTAAGTGCATCCGAACCCTCGCTCGTGGTTCGTGGTGCACATTTGAGGGTACACCTACCTAACAGACAGTGCACAGAGGCATCGTCCAGCCCGGTGTAAGGGATCGGATCTGGTCTTCAGATTTTATCCCAACAAAGCTCAACCGACCTTTCGGGGAAGGGAGGGTGTTGTTGGTAGGGCTCGTTCCTATACGAAACGAGGACTTTCGTTGTGGTCCTACACGACATTTATCTGCATTCGAATGGGTAATTGCTACACCTGTACCTCTTTATGCCAGTAAGGGTGCTGATGGATCAGGCCGTGGAAGCGTCTGGGTGAAGCGGGACAGGGGCGCGAGGCAGGGGCGAGGGAGAGCGCAAGCTGCCATGAATAACATACATGTGCCACAATCGCTGTGAACACAACCTGTAAGCGCACTAAAGAGCAGGGGGGGGTACCTTCGACACAGGGGAGTAGCGCACTTGACCGCCGGGGGAAGTTGCCAGCGGCTCCTTCTTCGCCGGGGTCGGTGGAAGAGGAGGGGGGGGTCCGCGTTCTTCCTGACGCGTGGCCGAAATGGATGGCCGAGAAAATGAAATGAAATGAAATTCAAAATGCATAAATTACACACATGGACAAACCTGGTTAGAAACATGAACAGATTTCGCCCTCACTTCTGACCTCGGGTACCACTGTGGGTTTCTCAAAGCATATTTATTTAAGGAATATCACAAATTTCTACGCTGCAGGACGAGTGCTCGTCAACGCCGTTGAAAATAACGCCGATGTGGCGGAAGCAGTTGTGCATCGTTTGGGTTTTTCGCATGTCCTTCCAAATAGCCTCGCTCCACTCCATAGGTTGCCGCTGGTCGACGATGTAGGCGTTCTTGTCTATCTTCTCACGGCGCTTGATCTTGCGGAAAACCCATTCCAGTTGCTTGCGCCGATAATGCTGCTTGAACGTCGCGATAGTTCCAGCGTCCATCGGCTGTAGGTAGGCCGTCGTGTTTGGGGGGAGCTTGTGTACTCGCACATTGGTGAGTGCGAGCCCCCCACAGCTGTGTGACGAGGCATTGTCAAGGAGCAGTAGAATGTGACGGCCCGCCGCGCGCATATCGCGGTCTAGCGCGCGTAGCCAATCTCGGTAGACGGCTCCATTCATCCACGCCTTCGAGTTGTTTGTGTGTGAACGTGAAGGCGCGAAACGTTCCTGCATAAATTAATATTATAAATGACTAGAAGGTTATCAGTTGATCATGGTGTCAGAAGTGAGGGCGAAATCTGTATAAAACATATTGCTCAAAACATGTCCCGTACGTTTACCGAAACATATACCCTGTACTTGTCTGAAAAAGAAAAAAATGAAACAAAAAAAACGAGATCGCGACTCGAAAATGGAGATAATAGTTTTGACGGCCTCGTTCTCAGGTTCTTGAGGGTTAATTTGACGGTGGAGTAGAGCGAAGAGAGCCCGCTTCTCAGCGATTTCGAACTTCAAGGTAATGTGTTGTGACTCACAACTTGTGAGCCGTCGTCTCCAACGAACCCATAATTGCTCCCTATAATTGCCCCACGTGGACCACACCACGACCGCTCCCCGTCCAACCCGATAGCGAATATCCCGCAGGCAGAGGGAGGCACTCAGACAGAGATTGAGCAATAAACCAGGGACGGCGCCCTCGCCATGCAGCTGCAGACGCTGGCGTACGCCATCTCGGGCGCCTTCACGCTGCTGGCCATCATCCTGAGCGGGTGGCTCATCTGGACGCACCTGCTGTACAACCCGTCGGCGGGCATCCGCAAGCACGTGATCCGCATCCTGCTGATGGTCCCCATCTACGCGCTCACGTCGTACATGGCGCTCGTGTTCAACGAGTCCAAGCTGCTGTTCGAGACCGTGCGCGACCTGTACGAGGCCTTCGCGCTCTACTCGTTCCACTGCTTCCTGGTCGAGTACCTCGGCGGCCAGTCGGTGCTGGCCAGCACCATGCGCTCCAAGCCGCAGATGACGCACGTCTTCCCCTTCTGCTGCGTGCAGCCCTGGTCCATGGGGGGCAAGTTCCTGCGCCAGACCACCATCGGCATCCTGCAGTACATCCCCATCAAGCTGCTCATGAGCATCGTCATGCTCATCACGAGCCTCGCGGGCGTCTATGGCGAGGGGGAGCTCATGAACCCGCTCGTGAGCTACGGCTACGTGTGCTTCATCCTCAGCGCGTCGCAGACCTGGGCGCTCTACTGCCTGCTCATCTTCTTCCACGGCGCGCACGAGGAGCTGCAGCCCATGCGCCCCTGGCCCAAGTTCCTCGCCATCAAGGCCATCATTTTCTTCACCTACTGGCAGTCCGTCATGATCAGCATGCTCGTGAGCGTCGGCGTCATCTCGGAGAAGTGGCACATCGGCTGCCCGGACTGCTGGGACGCGCAGAAGATCGCCTCGGCGCTCAATGACTTCGTCATCTGCGTCGAGATGCTGGGCTTTGCCGTCGCGCACCACTATGCGTTTGCCATCGAGGACTTTTTGACCCCCACGGGCCCCGCGGGCATCAGCGTGCCGTCCTCGAACGTCAAGGCGCCGCTCCTGGCGAACTTCATGGACGCTATCAATGTCACGGACGTGTCGACGGACCTCAAGAACTCGAGGAATGAGATCCTCACCAAAAAGCAAGCGCTGGCCGCCAAGTTCGAGCGCTTCAACTCCTCGTCCCCCGGTGGCGGCATGTTTTGAAGCGCTCGTACGACGTTAGCTGTTAGCAGTGCCGTGCCTACCAAGAAGAGAGAGCCATACAATAAGCACACGCCTAATTATTACATTTGGATTTGTACGTACGAAAAGGTTTTTACAGTAATGGTCTGCTTTGGTTTGCACGAAGGGAAAGAGAGATGGAGAACAGCACAAACACGATTGATGACACCGACCAAAGAGACATTTCTTTGCGGGGCGGGTCGAGGCCCCGTCTTCTAACAACATCGAGAGCTTACAATCCTGTTTCTGTTGCTGCGTTCGCGCTCCCCTCTCCTGATTAACTACTACGATTCGTGTCCAACTTCACTTCAGTTCAGCTACGACCTCGTGACGCGGGCAAAATGATGACTTGGCACTCAAGCATCATGCCTCGCGTTTGAAAAAGCGCAGCACGACAGGCCGCTTAATGGCGCGCAGTGTTGCCATCGATGAGTGGAAAGACGAGCCGCTGATCTCCATAGGTCCAATCCACGTCAACACGTCACCGACCGAAACCTTATTCAGCATGGGGCCGCCGGAGTCCATGTCCACCTTCGTCACCTTCGGGACGTCGGAATCTGAGCTAAATACGAGACCAAGGTTGGCATTCTCCCGCCAAATAAGCTCGTACTCACGCTCCTTTAGTGGCGGACCACGCGGCAGTGTTTGATCAGATTCCTCTGATCGTACGGTGGCGTATGCCGCAGCTGATGCACGCCGGAATCGCAGTACTGCTGGCTTTGGCAGGCGCGACAGGTTCTCCAGGGTCTGCTTAAACTTCGGCTGAGGAACAATGTTCATGTTATTTGCCGCGAAAAGAATATCACCGGGCGATACGTGCTCGATATTTTTCAGGTTGCTTGTGCCTGTCACACGTGCCACTACGGGAAACCGTGTTGTCGGATGAACACGTAGCGTCAAACCAAGCGCTGTTCCTTCAGGCCATACCACTTCATACACGTCGTTATCATTCTCCAGTTCCTTCTCCTTGGATTTGGCGGCCTCATTTGATTGCACTTGCGGCGCAGAACCATGACGATTGCCACTTCGTGACAGCGGCTTTAGCGGTGTGTCGTTATCAATCGGGTCGCTCGTGGACTTAGCTAGTGGAGACTTGCGTAACGTACTTTCCAGATTACGCAGCTTGCTTTGAGTATCCGCTATGCGCTGGCTCATATCATTCCGGTGTCCACTGCTGTGATCAGGACTGTTAGCAGACCGAGGAGACGGATCCTTGGTCGTTAGCATTACAGGAGCAGCGTGATAGTGGCCTCTAGAGCCATGTGGAGATACTCTTGATGCACCAGACGGCGGAGCGTTTGCTTGTCTTGGATCGTTCGCCGAACGTTTAGCCTCCTGTTCAGCATGGCTTCTGAACTTGCTTTGCGAAGGTTCCTGTGCACCTCGTTGATGAGACTGCGGCACATGGAGATGCTGCTGTTGTGGCAAGTGTGCTTGCCGGTCCTGGTTCTTCCTGTGGTCATTGTGGGTTTTCGCATTGGTACCATTGCTTGCGTTATCCCTTCCGTGATTACCGAGAGCTACACTCATTTTCTTGAGCGGGTTAATGAAGCTTCGAGGTGTAGGAAGCGACGATGTTGGTGTTGATAACGCGGCCTTCGGTGGTGATACCACGGGTGCAGGTGGCGCCTTTTCAGTTGCAGGGGACGAAGAGGACGGCGGAGATGACGACGGTGATGACGAAGACGTTGAGGACGATACTGACGCTGACGAGGATGCCAGTGATGAGGTAGATGCCGTGAACCTGGAAGCTGAATGGATTCCTGAAGAAGACAAGGCTGCAATCGCATCTTCAGGAGAACCCTTCTTGAAACGAATAACTAGCGGGCGCTTGGCCGTGCGCAACTTAAGGAGCGATTCGTGGAAGGTTAGGTCCTTGACACTTTCGTCGTTTATCCACATGATGCGATCTCCTGAGCTGACAAACGCAGCGACATTGTTTGGAGCGCCCTTGATCTTTACCTTAATGGACTTCGCGCTACCCAGATCGGCGACGATCATGTTTCCAGCAGCATTCGGGCGTACAGTGAAGCACAGCGGTTGTTTCTTCTCCCAAATGTGGTCATATTCGTCCTCGGTAGGCTCCGGGCGCACAGAAACCTTTTTGTTACCTGGGCAGAAGAAAAGCGAGACGGGCTTCTGCACCTTTTGCAGGAACTTAATCGCCGTGTTAAAGTTGCCGTCTGTAGTGTTGTAGCTGCCGATCTGCACGAGATAATGACCTGGCTGAACGTCCTGCACCTGAGGCGATCGGTTCTTTCCGGTAATTCGCGTCACAAGCGGGTACGGTACGTCCTTGCTCGCAATCAGACTAATACCCAGCGGTCCGTCAATCCACTTAATTTCGTACTTGGCATCCAACTTGACCGCCGGCTGCGGCGGGAACTTTTCATTCTCCGCCGCCGTGAGCTCCTCGAACTTGGCAGCCAGCTTCAGCCCAATGGCGCTCTTCACCTTGGGTTGCACTGGCTTCACCGCCATGGGGTCTGCCATCAGCCGCCGGAACACGAGCTTGCACGGCTTGGGCACCTCCTTCAAGTACTCGATCGCTTCCAAAAACTCCATGTCCCTCGTAATGCGGTCTCCAATGCGCAGCAGCAAGTCCCCGACCTCGACAAGGTGGATACCAAAGATGGCGCTTTTGCCCGTGATCTTGGACACGGCGGGCATCATCCTGGACTGCGAGTGGCGCAGCCTGAGCCCCAGCAGACCTCCCTCCCAGACCAGCGTGCACATGTTGCCAGACGTGTTGTTGGACATGCTCGAGGTGCTGCCGCTCATGGACGCCAGCAGGTCCAGCGACGAGCGGCGCAGGTGCACAAAGTCCTCCTCGGGCGGCGCGCTCTCGACGCTGAGGTCGTCGGCCTTGTCGTCTCCGTCCACGCCGAGGTCCTGCGCGTCCGGGTCGCGGTCGGGGTCCGTGAAGTCGGTGAGGTCGTCGTCCCCGAGCGAGTCGCTGGCGCTGCGCGCGCGCTCGCTGCCCGAGGACAGCGTGTCGTCGTTGAGGTCGTCGTCCAGGTCCATGTCGAGGCTCTCGAGGATGTCGGCGAGCGAGTCGCGCGCGCTGCTGACGCTGCCCGAGCCCACGGCGGAGGCGCGCGCGCCCTGCGCATCGTCGTCGGCGTCCACGTCGTCCATCGTCTGCTCGCGCGCCTGCTTGGAGAGCGAGCCGCGCTCGGGGGCCACGGCGCCCGACGGGATCAGGATCAGGTCGTCCAGCATGTCGAAGACGTTGTCGCCCAGGTCCGGCTCCACCTTGGCCAGCGACGCCGTGAGCGACGTGCGCGCGCCGAGCTGCAGACTCATCTCCATCTGCAGCTGCATCTGCTGCTGGATCTTCTGGTGCAGGTCGAGCTGGTGCGCCAGCAGCTCCTCGCTCGTCATGGCGTCCGCGGCGGCGGCGGCGGCGGCGGCCTCGGGCGCGGGCGCGTACATGGGGCGCGCGGCGCTGGTCACTGGCGGCGGCGGGGGAAGGAAGCGCGACTGACGGCCCCGCGGACGAGAGAGCGAAAGTATGCGGTTTGGTTTCGGCCAATGGGCTTTTTGCGCGTTTTGCGCCAATGGGAGGCGGCCGCGGCCTCTCCCATCGCCCGCCGCAGTGTGCACACGTCGCAGAGTCCCCCATCCCCCCCAAACGACCGAGTGCGCGTTGAAGTGGGGGAACGTGCGCCAAGAGTGATGGTCCCTCACTTGCCCTTTGGCGCACTCGGACGCGCACTGAGAGACGTCCATGGGGGGAGGGGGGGGGCGGCAGAGCGCGGCGCGGACGAGAGCGGAGCGCGGCGTGGCGACGGCCGTCGCCCAAACGGGGCGCCGACGTGTCCGCTCGGCTCTGCTTGGCGCGGCGATGGGTACAGTACACAGGAGGCGCAGATGGCGGATGGGAACGCGAGGCGACAAGCGCTGACGTCGCCACTGCGGTCCGCCCCGAAAAATCCACCCACCGCCCGGTTTCGGTGCGGGCCGTCGGTGCCAGGCTCAACGTCGGGGGAGGGGGAGGCGGCGAGTCCGCCGTGACTACAGTAGGCGCAGTCCATGTGCGGTGGTCGCACCTACTGTACAGTACTGCTGTACCTGTAGCTAAAGCATAGTAAAGTCCAGTGTCGTCGTTGCCTGTGGGGGCTGAACAGAGACCGAGCGCTTCGGCGGCGGGGCGACCGGCGGGCTGACGAACTCGCCGACGTACATTTTTCCCTCTTTTTTCCCCTTTTCCCCGGCTCGGGATGGGGAGCGAGTGGCGAGAGGGAGTTAGTTGACCACCGAGTCGGAGAGGGACGCGGGGCTGGCTGCAGGATAAGATTCGCGCGTGTTATTGGATTAGAACTGCGCGGTGGCTGCGGACTCACGCGCGTAGGCGGTGGAAGCTCGTCAGGAACCACGAACGCCCCTGTGACGACGACACCAGAGAGCGATGAGTTTCAGAGCTGGTTACTGGGCGGGGCTGCACTGACTACGGTACCACGTGCGTCCGCACTTCCAGCGCCATGGCGACGAGCAACGCGTCGAACAGGAAGCGTATCAGGAAGAGCGCGTGAGGTAGCAGCAGCACGAGGCACCAGATATCGAGCACGGCAATTGCTGCAACAGAGAGCTGGGCTGAGCAATGGCGCCGAAGCTTTCAGAGATGGGTGGCTTCTTACCGGGAATGTACACTGTCAGGAGCACGTCCGCTTTGATAGATGACGACAGCACGAAGAACCCGTTGCTGACCACCGCGAGTGCAATGAGAGCGGGGCGTACCGTGATCACGCGCTCAACACTCTCGGATCCTTTCGACGATTGATACGCGTCGACGTGATACCAGGCATCTACAGATACAGACAAAGTCAGTTGAATGGCAATGAGAGCGGGTCGCATGGTCTCCTACCTGTGCTAGCTGGGCAGACCAACGCAATTGTGAGGAGGACGTTGGTTAGTGCGGCGACAGCGACAGTGAGCTGGCAGTACAAAAGTCTCCGTCTGAGAACAAAATCGCGCACCACCGAGTAAATTGCACTAAACGTACCTGCATTCGACGAAGTCGAAGCTGACTGGGTGCGTCGTTCGGTGATTTTGTCGTAACTAGAATCTTGTGGCATTGACCGTATTAGATGGTGATGTGCTCGCCGGGGTTGACCAGAGTACTTACCCGTGCAAGTTTATCGTCGTCTTGATCAAGGTAGAAAGGCGAGTTAGAGGCAGTATTGGAAGTGCTCTTCGCCAAAGGCAGTCCTAGGTATGAGCGTCCGTCAATCGTTAAAAGTTGCGCGGGTGCTGTTTGCTGCCGTTCCCTTTCGTTGATGCTGGAGTTTCGGTCTTGGAAGAGCAACCTGCGGCCACTTAAATCCGGGCGACAGTGGAATATCATTCGACGCTCGGAAGGATTCGAGTATTGAATATCTTCCTCAATGCTGGTAGACAGTGGGGTTGCTTCACTCAAGAAAACTTCGTCTCCAGGTTCCATCATGATACTTGCCCTTTAAAATGACCTGTATAGCCAGATCGCTCAACTTTTTGTAGGCGTTTCACAGCAGACTTGAGCAGTTATGAGACTTGAAATAGCCGGACCAGGGGCATTGCCACCCTCGCTGAACGAAGCAAGGACGATCTCTTCAAACCTCAACCTCGACGGCAACGATGCAGAGAAATCGAACAATCTCCGGTACGCTTGAATCGTCGTGGAGATACCCGCTAAGGTGGTAACATTGTCAGACCTGTATGCAGAACACCCGACGATTGAGTCCAATCCGTTCACTCTTCCGTCCGATGAGGAGATCTTTCGCATGCGAGAGACGGAGAAGCAGAGGAAGGAAGAAGTGGGTATTCCTGGTACATGTTCCTTCGTCAGTTTAGTAAGTAGATTATAAACTAAAGAGCACAACTTCTGACATGTTGAAGGAGAAGGGCAGGAATTCTAGACTCAAAATCTACGATAAAACTACAGCCTCGTCTAAGATCGGCAACATCCGCCGCTTTCGTTCTGACGACACAGTAAGGCATATATCATGTTAGAGCTCTCTTTATCCTTTTTAGCTTACATCCTTTTGTATTTAGCCGACCGGTCTGGACAGCTACTCAGTTTCTCAGTCACGTCAAACACGGGGTCTTGTAGCTGCAGCGACAGCTACAATTTCCAATGATCGTCTTCGGGAAAAAGAAAATATGGCTGATTTTATTGCGAAGAAGCGAGAGATGTTTCTTGTGCAAATGTCTCTAGACACGAAGCGCGAGGAAATTCGTAAACTAGAAGAGAAAGCTCAGCTGAAGGAAGAAGCTCTCAAGAAGAGTGAGCTGATGCTCGAAGAGGATGCAGTGCGCTTTGACACATTCTTGAAGGAGAACGACAAAAAGGCACACGAGGCCATCAAACGCGCAGAAAAGGAAACAAAAGCCAAGGCTGATAAAGTACAAGAAATCAAGAAACTGAACCAGCAGATCCAGCTCGTCCAAAGCGACATGTCTAAGCTCAGCGAGCAGCTTCAGGACTGCCTCCAATACAAGGCATTCTTGGACGAACTGACACCGCAAGAGTACGAGATCGAACAGCGTGACAAAAAGCGAGCTCGGCAAATGGTACGTCTCCAAAAACGCAAGGATAAGATCCTGCGTGAATGGGAGCTACAGAAGGCCAAGACGCTCGCAGATATTGAAGAGCGCGAGCGTGCTGAGAAGGAACGTCCTGACTCGAAGAACGGAAAGAAGAAAACAGACAAAATGGTGAAAGTAAAGGAGATCGTCGTGCCACCGATGCCCAACTTGGACAATATGCCTCTAACCAGCAGTGGTGAGGAGATTCCTATGTATTTCCAGAATCCTCAGCAGTTGCTGGACATTTTCACGTCTCTGGAGGAGAGTAATCTCTTTTTGATCCAGAATAGTCAGGAAACTGAACAAACCCTTGAGGAGCTGAAGCAGAACTATCGAGAGACGAAAAAGACTATGGATCGTAAAACACAAGCACTTAAGATGAATGTCGACGGTTTACAACAGCAGATTAATATGGAAGAGAGCAAGGCCAGTCAATTAAGACTACGATCTCAAGGTGGCACTGGTGAGAATGCTCAGGAACGTATGCTAAAGGAATTACAAGACAGAGTGCTGGAGGTGTACAAGCGTTGCGGGTTTGAGGCCGAGTCTAATTCGTCAACGCTGTACATGCTTACGGACCTGGAGGCTCGTTTAGAAGATTTGTTGAGCGCAATCGAGCAAATGCCCGAAGACTACGTGGCAAAAGCTGAGAAGGAGAAAGAAAAAGAACGTCGTGAACGCGTTCGCCAAGAACGCATTGCCCAGCAGCAGAAAATGTATGAAGAGCGCATGAAGAAATCAATGGAGAGAAGTATGCAGGCGCCTAAAAAACGCAAAGGGAGACAAGTTATGTGGCGATCGCAGCCAGCTCGGCACATTAAGCACCCAGAGGATGATAGTAAGGTGGATCAAGGTGATGAGGCGGATCACCATCACTTCATCTGGTAGAGAGAAACCGAAATTCGATTGCTAAGTAATTGATTGACCATCAAGACAAAACATGCACGTACCTAATTTCAGTAGAAAAGGAGCCAACAATACATGTTCCACGCTGTCGAGCCGCCACCGCTTGATAGCATCCGCTATCGAGATGCTAGATTTGTTACAATGAGTCTATGTTAAAATAATTCGTAGGCTAGAATTTTCAAAGATCTGTGCATGCATGCAAAATGAAGAAGTATGCGTAACGATTCGCTTCCAGTAGCAAGCAAGATGATTCAAATCACGGGTACACTAAGCCAGTTTTCGTAACGATTTCTAAGATGATGTATGGGTCCGGTCCTATTGCAATAGAATCTTGTACAGCTACGAAGTATTGCAATAGATATTGCACAACGCGGGTATACTGCAGTAGATGTTGTGAGCGAGGACGAGTTCACAATCCCCAGCAATATATTTCTTCCGATCACGGCTCAACAGGACAGGGAGCAAGCTTGTTTGGCGAAGTGAGATAGTTATTACTAATAACATTAGACGCAAATGAACAGTGAGCAGTGTAGAAGCAACTAAAATCTACTTGTAGACTGTGTCCTGACGGCTACAACTACTCAGTGTGGGCACCGCCACACAGAAATCTTGCTGATAGCCCAGCAGATCACCAGAGAGCACAGCGCGCCTCTGGTCAGATCTCACTTCTTCGCTTCTTGGCCCAGATTCGCGCATGCAAGCACGTGTACTATCAGAAGCTGGTTTGATATACACGGGACATCAGCTAGCGGAAGACTCGTAGTGCTGCCGTAGTTGTTGGATTGATAGAGCACCTTGCATTCTTCAATATAAAATTGGTGCTCTATCAATACGACTTTCCGGTAGAGCTGTGCTTGTCTTGCAGGTTGCAACAAATGTTAATTGTACTTCGAAGTATTAGGTATTCGTGTTGTCAAAGATGCGAGCACAGATACGTGTACTCAAATTAGTATATGGCGATAATCCGTTCTAAAACACGGTGCAATTCCTTCCTGATGAGTCAACACACGGCGGCAAACGACTGATCGACGTGCGCCACAAGTATAGCTCACATTTCCAGCAGCGCCACTAGCCAACCAGACTTCCAAGACCAACTGCATCATGCCTCGCAAACGCATCCCTACCCGCTACACCAGCCGGTTCAAGGCACCCGCCGTCGAGGACTGGCGAGAGGCGAAAGCCCGTGGAGTAAGCCGCGTAGAGTTTGCCAAGTCCCGAGGATTCCCCATCCATCTCTGCAGAACTGGGAGCGCAAGTACTCTCGTCTCGCCAAGGAATCTCAGCGACAGCCTCGCGCGAGCGCCTACCTGCCTCCTGTGGCGTCGCGTGCCTCCCGTCTGACTCTTATCGGCAGCGGCCGCAAAGCCGAGACCACACCCATTGAGGACACGCTGTGTGTGTTCATCAAGGACGAGCGGCGCCTCGAA
>BSXT01004665.1:0-11731 GCA_030267785.1 Phytophthora fragariaefolia
GCCAACGCCTGTGGACTCTCCGACGGAGACAAGAGCGTCGGTATTAGAGCGATCGACGACAGCTCGTGTGCGTCCGGCGGTCTGGGCTGCTTCAACGAGCACTGCCGCTTTTGCAAGATCCTCGAGACACCACAGTCGGCCCCGTACGAGAACTGCACGACGTTCGGCGTCGACTTCCCGACGATGGCTCCGCTGGTGGTATCCACTAGTGTGTGCGAGGTATCCAGCGGCGATGCGGCTGTAGGTATCTCGGCGGTGATGGATACTTCTTGCCTGTACGGCGGTCTGGGCTGCTTCAACGATCACTGCCGCTTTTGCAAGGTGTCGAGCTCAGTTCAGTCAGCCGCTTACGTGGACTGCCCGCAGTTCACAACCCGTGACCCAATTCCGGGTGGATCTGTAGCGGACAACTCCGCTTTCACGGATGAGGGCGATAGCTCTGATAGCGACGATTCGGACTTTGTTGATGGCTCGGACTTCTCCACTGATGACTCCGATTTCTCCACAGATGACAGCAGTTCCGTCCTGTGAGACCCTCATATACATTTTCTAGTGGAGGGTGTGTGTGATTAACCGTGTCACGATAAAATAATATTAGAGGAACGGAAGGTGATATCGGGAAACTTGACATAAAAAATTCTCCTCATTCGTTTTCGTTTTTCAGTGAGGTACATTGCAGTCAGTTACGTTCCTATCGACCAAGTGAATGGCAAAAAAATACTCCTCGTTGAAAGTAAACGTAGCATAGTCGGCCAAATTTTTGCGTCGCACTTCAGACAATGTGAAGCATTGCCAGCAGCACTCTTGTAAAATCCTGTCAGCAGCAGCACCAGTCTGGTCGCATATGAGCATTCTCGTGGAGCTCCATCGGTTATGATTGTACTGTGACAGCAGGCTCACCACGATATCGGTTGGTTTCGCCCCGAAACTATAACACCGGTGAGGTTCCGTTGACTCTTCCGACCACGCACCAGCAAAGCAAAACGGATCCTATCAAACGTTTGCCCTCGCTTTGAGCGATCCCATGGTCCGCTCGTTCCGTGCACTTGCTGCACAAACCGGTGTTGCAGTGGTTACAATGAAACCCGATCGCTAAAAATGCAGTCGACGCTAATGAAACCGCAACGGAGGTATGTTCAAGTGCCTTCTTTCGCCTTGCAGGACTGCTCATTCCTCAATTCACTCTCTCGGGTGCAAACCGCCTCGACCAAACATCACCAGCCCCAACTAGTCCCTCCCAACACCATGGTGTACTCCAGTAGCCGTGTCGGAACGCGAACGCTCATCAAGGCAGCTGTGCTCTGTGCACTTAGCCTTAGTGCTGCTCCGTCGGTGCGCGCAGCTTCGCTCGATGCCAGCACATCGACCGACGCCAACGCCTGTGGACTCTCCGACGGAGACAAGAGCGTCGGTATTAGAGCGATCGACGACAGCTCGTGTGCGTCCGGAGGCCTGGGCTGCTTCAACGAGCACTGCCGCTTTTGCAAGATCCTCGAGACACCACAGTCGGCCCCGTACGAGAACTGCACGACGTTCGGCGTCGACTTCCCGACGATGGCTCCGCTGGTGGTATCTACTGGTGTGTGCGAGGTATCCAGCGGTGATGCGGCTGTAGGTATCTCGGCGGTGACAGATACTTCTTGCCTGTACGGCGGTCTGGGCTGTTTCAACGATCACTGCCGCTTTTGCAAAGTGACCACTACTGTACAGTCTGCTGCTTTCGTCAACTGCACGGGCTTCGACAGTTCTTCCGGCTCGGCTACCACCGTGCCGGTGGACACAGCAACTGATGCTCCAGTCACCACGGTAGTCGCTGACGGCTGCACACTTGTGCCTGCGACTGGGGATGTCGAAATCGGCATCAGTATCGGGACGGATCCGACTTGCAAAGATGGCGGTCTTGGATGCATCAACGACGTTTGCCGCTTTTGCCGCGTGACGACTACTGCCAAATCTGCGCCCTACCTTGACTGCGCTTTCTTAGGAACAAGTGCTGCCGGGTCTGGGACCTCTGCAACGACGGAGGCTCCGACGGAGTTCCCCACAGTGACAACTGAGACCCCAAGTGTGGTTACTGAATCGCCGACGGCCACGACCGAGGCTCCTGCTCCGGTCGAGACTCCCGTTGACACTACCGAAGCCCCACCTGCAACAACTGAAGCCCCCGTTGACACCACCGATGCGCCGGCTGCTACGACTGCCGCCCCGGTCACTAGCTCCGATGTGCCTGTGGTGACAGCCCCGGCAAACTCGACGACTTGCACCATCAAGCCTTCGGTGGGTGATGCTGCTGTTGGTGTTGGCATTGTCACCGACCCCAAGTGCGTCTCCGGCGGCATCGGCTGCATCTCCGATACCTGCCGTTTCTGCAAGGTCACGACCTCGCTTCGGTCGGCAGCTTTCATGGACTGCTCGTTGTTCGCTACCGGTAGCTCGACGACGGCTGTGCCAGTCGCGGGCAACACCGATCTCTCTGATGAGGGTGACTTCTCCACAGACGACTCCGACTTCACAGATGCCTCGGACACTGGTGTCGATGCCACTAACGCGACTATGACGGAGATACCCACCGAGACGCCCTCAGCTACGTCTGCTACTCCAGACGCGACTACTGAAGCCCCGGCCGCCACTGAGGCCCCTACGGTGGCCACTGTGACAGAAACCGATGCTCCCGCTGTCACCACGACTGCCCCAGTGGCAGACACTGACGCTCCTGCTGCCCCCGCGCAGGGAGCGTGCACTCAGACCGTCTCGGAGGGTGACGCCGCTGTTGGCATCAATATTGTGGCGGATGTCTCGTGCAGCGCTGGCGGCGTCGGCTGCATCGACAATGTCTGCCGTTTCTGCAAGGTGCGACCCACAGATCAGTCGGCTGCGTTCCTAGACTGCACATCGATCACAGGAGCTGCTGCGACCACGGAAGCTCCGACCGAGACCCCAACCGAGGCGCCTACCGAGGCGCCTACCGAGGCGCCTACCGAGGCACCTACCGAGGCACCTACCGAGGTACCGACTGAGACCCCTACTGATGCCCCCGTAGAGGGCGCCTGCACGCAGACGGTCTCTGATGGTGACGCCGCTGTTGGCATCAAGATCGTGACGGACACGTCGTGCGCTAATGGCGGCGTTGGCTGCATCGACAACGTGTGCCGCTTCTGCAAGCTCAAGGTCACGGACCAGTCCGCAGCATTCGTCGACTGCTCCTCGATCGAGGGCGTCGCGAGTGTCGATGCGCTCACCGCGAATGCCGAGGCACCGTCCGAGATGTCGACGCAGCTGGCATCTGGAACCGACACTAGTGACCACAAGGCCACCATCTTGTCCACCACCCAAGTCTACGCCGTGGTGGGGGCCAGCGTCGCCGCCATCGCCACCGTGGCCGCCGTCTCTCGGGCGGCGAAGCGCGCGTCGGCCAAAAGCGGCAACCCGAACGAGCCCTCGGACGACGACGACCAGGTCGAGGACGCCGAGACCGGCCAGCGCGTGTCCCCGGGCCCCGTGCCCACGGAGGAGCCCGCCACGGCCGAAGCGTAAGCGATACCCGTCCACCCGTTAACAACAACACGTCGCCTTCCAGTGGCGCCCCAGTCCAACGTAAGCGTAGCGGACCCATTGCATACCCCCCCAGTAGGTTAGTGCCTGACCAAACTCACTCAATAATGCATCGCGACTGCAACGTTGCTCTCCACTTCAACCTGCTTGGTACCATGTACCCTCCCCGCATAACTTTATGTTCGCTACACAATCGTCACACTCGCGCAACCTTCCATTCTGCGCCATCGTGTGCGCCACATAGATCGTGTGCACCACACCGCGCCCGACCACTGCCCAGCCACTCCCACTTCCGCCCCCAGAGGCCCCGCAGGACGCGCGCAGAGGCCCCAGAGCAGGATCCGCGCCGTCCGAGAGGGGAGAGCAGCATGATGCGCGCGGCGTCGTCGCCCATGGAGCCTCTCAACAAGAATATTCTGCTGGTAAGTGCGGGGAGACGAGCTGCGAGCTGCGAGGGGATTGCCGCGCGGAGGGGGCTGAGATTGTATTTTATTTATTTTCTGTGTTTATTATTTTTTTATTTATTGTTTTGTGTGACTTTTTGTTGTTGTGGTTGCAGGCGGGAGAGGTGATCGCTGAGAAGTGGAAGATTGGAGAGAAGATCGGAGAGGTAAGAGCCGGAAGATTCTTTTTTCTTTCTTTCTTTCGTTCTTTTTTTTTATTTTTTTTATTTTTAGTATTTACTTAAGTGTATTAACTTGACTGTTGTGCTTTTTTGCTTGCCCCATGCAGGGCACGTTCAGCCAGATCTACTCGGCGTACTCGATCGAGAGCCGCGACAAGGTGGCGGTCAAGGTGGAGGCGCCGAGCTCGCTCAAGCCCGTGCTGGAGTGGGAGAGCTTGATCCTCAAGAGCCTTCAGGACTGTCCCTACGTGGCCAGGTACTTCTACCACGGCAAGCACGGAGACAGCACGGTACTGGTGATGGAGCTGCTGGGGGACAGCATGTCAATGCTGCGCATGTCACCGGACTCGATCCATGGAGTGCCGTTGGCCAAGGCGGTGTCCGTAGGGCTGGAGATGCTGGACTGCATTGAAGCATTCCACCGACACGGCTACGTGCACCGAGATATCAAGGCCTCCAACTTTGCGCTCAGCGCTATTACGGAGCGCAACCCGATGAAGAAGGCGCGGTACTACATCATCGACTTTGGGCTGTCGAGGCAGCATATTGGTGAGGATCGACAGGTGCTGCCTGCGCGTCAGGTTGCAGAGTTCCGCGGTACATCTATGTATGCATCGCTGAGTTCGCACCGCCGGCAGGAGCTGGGCCCGAAGGACGATCTCTGGTCGTGGTTTTATTTAGTCATGGATTTTTTGCGCGGCGAGCTGCCCTGGGCCTCTGATGCGCAGCTCAAGAACCGCCAGACCGTGCTGGGTCTCAAAGAACATTACACGGAAAAGAACCCGAGCTTGCTGGTGGAGGGTCTCCCGGGCGCTGCTCAGTTGCTGGACATGATGGATTATCTCCAGTCCCTCAAATATGAAGATTTCCCGAACTACGTTAAGATTCGGAAGCAGCTTCAAGCTGTTGGTGCGAGTACCTTGGCTTCAGAAAATAGTGACAGCGGTGACGAGGAAGTAAGCGCAGACAAAAAGGAAGCGCAGGCAGTCGCTGCAGTGTCTACTATCGATTGGAGTACTTTTAAATCGGAACGTGAGCGAGCGCTACAATGGGCTGAAAAGGCTGAACAGCAGAAGAACAGCGATGGGGCATCAGACTTGTTGTTGACAATTGCAAAGCGGTACAAGACTTTCTTCGACACCCAAGGACTGTCGTTTGATGAACAGGTCCGGGTGCAGAGCGCTGTGTACCGCATTGAGAAAAAGTTGCGTGCACGTTCAACCTTTCTAGCCCCCCCGCCCATCCAAAGCTTTGTAAAACGCCGCCAGTCTGAACAAAAGATGCGTTCGGACGCACTACGAAAGCGGCGTGAACGGGATTTTCAGGTGCGCCAGTCGTTGGAGCTTCAGAATGAGCAGCGGATAGCTATGGCTGCCTCAACCCATGGATCTAGTGAGATTGTGCATGGCGTTGTGAGTGGAGAGGGAACACCGGAGATTCAGAATGGAGCTAAACGTCCAGTAAAGTCCGAGAGTTCCATGGAGGTTTCTGATAGCGAGGAAATGGGGGTGATACGGCGTAGTCAAAGCAGTGGCGAAGAGGTGGGTTCTTCCCAAGTTCAAAATGACCAGCGTCCATCCGCGCCATCCGGATCAATGCCGCGCCATCCACCCCTGGCCCCCCCGGCGGCCCCTGGAAACCGATGGGACCGCGGCTCAAATCAAGGTGCACTTGCCCCCCACCCACCTCCTCCACCCGGGATGCCACTTGCGCAACGTCCTGGGGCGTACGGACACCTACCTCCGCCTCCCCCTCCTCCCCCCCGGGCAGGGCGATTTCCACCAGCTGGTGCCATACCGCCCCCTCCGCCCGGGTTCCCGCCGACTGGAAGCCACCAAGTACCGACGCATCCCCCGCCCCCGCCACCACCACGCAACGGCAATTTTGATCATAGGTACGCTCCAGGTCCCGGCCGACATCTTGATACTCGGGCAGATGCTAGAGACGACCAGGCAGTCGGTTATCAGCGACCCCATAAATCACCGCGACAAAAGCAAGGTCACCATTATACGCCAGAGACGAGCGAAGATCGTGGGTACGGCCAACAGCGGGTACAGCCTCCCAACCGTGACTCTGTCCCCGAACGACACTACGATGCCTCCAGGGAAACGAGAGAGGAGCGCGGTTATAGTTACCAACGGCCTTTAAATCCCCCAAAAGAAAGTGCTGGCCGCAGTTATGATGATACTTTGGCGGAGGGGGGAGAGGATCGTGGATATGGAAACTATCAACGGGCTCAAAAACCGTCGCGTGATCAATATGAGATGGAGAGGCTGGCATCCCACCAAGAAAAAGAATGTTACTACGAGGAGAAGCGAGCTCACTCACGATCACCCCGACGAGGAAGGAATCGTTCACGACGTCGGTCTTATTCTCCGTCGTCGTCACGTTCTCGCTCAAGGTCGTACTCTGTCTCCCCATCCCGGTCGCCTTCTCGGTCGCCGTCACCACCTAGTCGTTCATACCGCCGGAGTAGTCGAGATTACGCTGATCGCCACCGTGAATACGAGAACCGAAAGATGGAATTAAAAAAGACGCATTCACGCAAGCAGCGTGCGCGCTCGCGTAGTAGCTCAAGATCGCGATCAAGTTCGCGTTCACTTTCTGCGTCACCGCCAGCCAAGCGCTACCGTCGACGTTCATCTGATTTGAGCCACTCGAAGTCATCACACCGACACTCGTCGCACTCGACGTCTCGCCGCCGCTCTCACTCGAAGGAATACCCAAAAGAGCATCTGAAGGAATACCCGCAGGAATACTCTCTCGATCACACGAAGGAGTACCCTAGGGAGTACCCGAAGGAATATGCGAAAGAGTATTCGAAGGGCTACCCGAAAGAATATGTGAATGATTACACGAAAGAATATGTAAAGAGCTACCCGAAGGAATATGCGAAGGACTACCCGAAGGAATACGCAAAGGATTACCCAAAGGAGTACGTGGAGAAATACCCGAAGAAGTATCCCACAAAAGAATACCCAACGAAGGACTATCGCCGTCGTTCACCCTCTCCTGACCACCGACACTCGCGTCCTCGCGATCCGCAGTACCGGCGCTCTCCCTCGCACGACCGCCACAGGTCCCATTCGCGAGACTATGGTCGAGTTGGAGATGATGGGTCTTGGGATGTGGATATTCGTTTCAAACAAGTCCCGACCCCTGAAAAGCACCGACGGTCGTCCCGGTGGCAACCGAGGTCGTAAAGGAGATCTGTACATGGCGGCAATAGGATCATGAAAGAAGCCTGGGATGGTAAATGGTCCATAGTTGATGACAGTGGAACGGGTGGCGGGGACGAAATCTTCGGTTATGATGAACTCACGGTAACATATCAAATCATGCGCAGCGCGAAAGCTGAGCAAATGCTGAATCAGCTAACATATGTATTTGTCTTTTGTCATACCAGTTTGTACTGTAGGTCAACTCGGTGCGATTACAGCCCCCATGCGACAATAATACTAGTCCTACATTGTACGTAAAGCTTTCATGCCGCACAACAAGCAATGCCCTTCAAAATCAAGCCACCCAGGAGTTGCTACTATGGATCCCACCCGCCCACCATGTTCGATGAAAAGGACTCCAGATAAAGATCGTTGCACATCCATTGCTACGAGTTTCTATTTGTCTGTGGAGACACTACATAGAAACAACATTAACCAAGTTTGTGGAATGGGATTCGAATTGTGCTGAAAATGGTTTCACCCATTGCTGTCTAAAAGCCCTTGCCAGATGAGCTCATCATGCACAGCAAGCGGAAAATTCTTGTTTCTTTTGTATAAAACGGGCAACGGAGGGCAAAAATACACCAGAAAGTTACCTACGTCTTCATCCCAGTCAAATGGAGAATAGTGGGCTATTCATGGAGAAGGATGGTGAGCTGTGGTAAAATCGATTCAAGAAGGTGGTTTAAGTTATCTTAGCGCTGGTAAGTAATCAGCGCAAGTGCAGCCGAAAGTTGATCCTCACGGATTTCCAAATTATCCGAACAGTCGGCGTTCTTAACTCCAGGCGAAACTCATTAGCGCAACTGCGACGGCAAAACCAATCGTCTTTTAACTCGTTCAAATGCGTCGGGGACACTTGCTGGGTCTCGCAGCACTGTTATCACGTTCAAGCGAACCTCCATTGCTGCTGCTTCGAATGCGTATGTGTGAATTGATGATTCGACTTCATCCGTCAGTGCCTTCACCACCCAGAAGCAAGTTAACAAGCTCGACATAAGAGCGCGCTATATCATCAACGAATACTCTTTTGGTGTGCGGTAGGAGTGATTTTTCGATCTGCAACTTCGAGGTTTCGACCACCACCGATAAAGCTACCTTCACTAAAGCACGCACGACCACATCCAGCTAGCTCTACTCCAGAAACAGCATAGGAATTTTCATCAGTTCCACGCTGCTCATTGTCGAATTGATGACTGCGTTCACTTTTTGGGCCGGCTTGCATTTCTTAGCCAGCCTTCAGCAGTGTCAAAGTGGTTATTCAGCAACGATCAAGCTTTGCTGCTTCAGCGAGGAAAGTTGCTAGTCAAAATCAAATTTGTCTACAGCCACCGCAGTCTCTGCCCCCCTAACATAATGATCGACCCTCAGCAGGAGCTTCACTGCTCCTGGCTGCTCACTTTTCTCAGCCATTATGATGGCAGGTTCCACGCTGCAACAATGAGCTAGTTCCCCCCACAAAAACCACAGCACTGAAACCTAACTTTACAGCAGCAGCAGTAGCAGTGAACGCTGCATTGTTCCGTGAACGATAGCCGCACCCCACATCCAGCACCGCTGGAGTGTCGCCTACAGAAACTACGACGTGGCCGTGTCCAGTTCGCGCTTCTGCAACTTTCTCCGTCGATTATCTGGGTATGCTCGATGGACCAGGGAGCTACTTAATACTTTCAAGTGGGTAGTAGGGAGCTTCTGCTCGGTGGTGGCCGAGTTGCTGAATAGTACTACTCGGTGGTTGCTGGATAGTATCGATACATCCTCTCGTTGTGGCACCGTCCGTTATTTCAAGTGCCGTATAGACGAGATTACGCTTGCATTACATGACGTATTGTTATTCACAGTTCTGTTACGATCTGGAGACTTTGCGGCAAAGCTTAGAAATTTGGCTGGATCGAGTTTGGAGTAGAGGAAACCACAGCAGGACGATTTCTTGAATGAGGGAGGCGTCACTTCGGCGCGAAGGATAGCTAATGGCTGAACATAAAAACTTAGACTATCGCCTGGCTCAAACTAAGGCCCGTTATTAGTTTCCCTCAACGAGAAAATATGAAAGAGCCTTAATCCCTACGGGGTCTTAATAAAGTTTCCAATATAAAACCATAACTTGGGATGGTTACGCTGATAAATACACACCCTTTTAGAAGTTATTGAGCATCTAAAAACTGTAAGCAGTTTGCACCACATCCAAGTCACAAAACGATTGAAGGATGCAATTACGGTCCAGCTAGCTAGCCGTGGAACGGCAGATAAGGAGACAAACAGATAAATGTATGGCCATTAGAACTTCTCTGTTTCACATGTAAACGGAGTAGGGACTCGCAAAAATGGCGTGGCTTACATAATATGTAAGCCATATTAACCCTTTCGCGATAAAAGGGGGCATTTTGCCTCCTTTCAGTGTGTTTTTACTAAAGTGGGTGGCAATAGACCCCCAAAAAGGGCATTTTGCTTCCTTTTAGCAATAGGGTTCTTATTTTGATATCGTGTTTTGATTTAGCCAATCATTGCGTACGCTTTCAAGTTTTGGCTGAGTTTTTGGTGCGACTACTGGAATGCTGATGTAACAATTTGCATGTTTTCTATTGTTGCTTACCGCAAAGTTTACGTTGAATCATGTGAAACGCAACATAAATCTGTGTGAAACCGGGGCCAACAGATCCCAAAAGCTATCCTTGTATGAGCCTCTCGACCACTAGTCTCTACAGAAGTCGGCACACTCAAAGCTGGTCAAATACCTGTTTTCACTGTCTTGATCTCAAGCCATGCGCACTACTTTCTCGAACACGGAAGAAAAGAAACTCGTGGTGCTCGCGCTCGAGTATGAGAGCCAGTGTATTCGGGTTGTCTGGAATGAGCTAGCGCGTAAGATTCCGCTCAAACGCACCCCTCAGCAGCTCGAAATGCGTCTGCGCAACCTCAAGCGCACATATGGAACCCACTTGGCACGATTTCCTCCTTGCTTCTTTTCGACCTCCTCGCCAGCTTCCTCCCGTGCTGCTCGGCTCCGTGTTTTGGTTCCAAGTGAGTCTGAGAGGGCTGTCCCTCTCCCACTTGCCGAAAAGAGACCAGGTGGTGGGTAGAAGCGATGATATCTGTCCCAACACGTCCGCGTCTTCTGGGGCATCTGAATGTTGTCTCAATATGCGTGTGTACTACCCGGCAAAGACATACGCAGTGCGCGATACAATAGTCTGTTACCTCTGTTGGGTACAGACCCTCATATCAGCACACGCCGCTTTCTCCCACCACTCACAAATAACTGCTTCGAGGATACCGACTCACACTTCTTCTGCGAGTACTGCTGCTTTTCTTCCGCAGTGCGATTACTAGTAGGGGTGTCGCTGGAATCCCTTGATGGGACACTATCGACGTGGTTGCAACCAAATACCATTCGATCATCGCTTTGGGCGTCACGCCACGTCCCAGATATTAGCTCGGACACTTGCTCAGTCATGAATGTTCTATGAGGGTCTCGGTCTCTAGAGGTATCAATTGCCATCCGCCGAGTCAAGTATGTATTGGTACGCGCCAGGTATACGCGTGTTAGCGCTAGTTTCTTGTGCCCACGCTTGTATGAGTGACCATCCGCAAGGGAAAATCTAGCGCGAAGTTGGCCCAGCCGATCAACTCCCTGCATGTGCCGATTGTACTGCAAAATGCATGTCGGAGTAGAAAACCCCCGCGATTCATTCCCTACTCACCGCTTAACGGTCGTCGTAGTAGAAGCATCCGAGTTTGAAACCATGGTTACAATATTGCCATCGCACCATGAGGCCGCTAGCATGTTGTGGTCAACTGCAACTGACTGCTGATGATCACCGCGGGTTGAATCCTCCTTCTGCAAAACTGTGTGCTTCGGGAAATGTTTGCTACCCCCATGTACAGTCCCCCGCCCATAAAATCCTTTTAACCATAAATCTAGTATCAGCTGAACGCTCGTATAGTAATTATCCATGTTGATAATTCGCTGAGAGTTGAAATATGGCCTTACCACCTCTAATACATGTCTCCTTACTTGTTTCACCTCATCGAGCTCTATCCGAAGTGCCTGAACCTCTTCTGGATTTACTACGTGCTCCATGCGGTCAGCAATGTCGCTGTTCGTACAGTGTAATCGATAATTCAGGCAACCCCGGTTGTTGCACAACTTACCACATACATGCGAAAATGATACCCCCTGGTTTATGTGGCCGTTTGGAGGCCAAATACACGTGACCCCGTATCACGAAACTGCTGCTCAATCCATGCTTGGCTGATCTGCGCCAAAAACATCTCGCCTTCAGCAGCATTGACCCGTTCGATCTTGGCGCGTTCGCGTTGTGCCCTCGTGTAG
>BSXT01004666.1:0-10470 GCA_030267785.1 Phytophthora fragariaefolia
AGATGGGTGAGGCGCGGGGACATGTCCTCTCGGTTATGGCATTCGTACGATTACACGGTTGTACGAGGATACGTTTTGGTGCGAATGTTTGCGACACAAATTGGAACGCATACTCTAAACACGATATGCACGAATATTTAAAATGTCTGCTACCCGACAACAAACGACAGACGGAAGACTTAATAGCGACTAGATTAGCGTAACACACTGGATATTTGCGATACATGACGCATAGCCGGAACAATGGCATGGAATGAAGCGATTGAACTACTTACAACGACTTACAAAGCCGGCATTAGTGAAAAAAGATACGGACGGACCTCCATATTAGCCATTTTTAGCGAATCAAAAAGTATTGATCTGATAATAGCATGTTTTACTATTATTTTTTTCCGTCCAATCAGAACTTTGCCCGGTTTTAAAGTTCGAGGAAGTTTAATATAGAGGATGTCAATAAGTGTACCGGCTATGTAAGTCGTTGTCTGTACATCCGTGTGCTCACGTAGCATGAAAGTGCAAGATGTACGAGTAGTATCTAGCATAACTACAAGTATGAAGATCGACAGGTTTACATTAAGGTGAATACAATCTAACGTAGTGCTACAAAACTCTATGTAAACTATCTTCACTTTTGGTATGAATAAGACAGCATAAATAATAATCTAACTATTAATAACAAAACACAAAAGCCCACCGGAGCGAAGCGGAGGTGGGCCTGACCTGTAGTGGAGCGAGCTGGCACAGCGAGCGGAACGGGTTGGGACCTACCGTAAACCCACCGCCGCGTAGCGGCGGCGCTTGGCTAGTACAGGGATCAGCAAGCGGATGGTCCGCCCTGTCGTGGCCCAGTGCTATTCAGTTACGCTGCCGCGCTGATGCTGTCGCCCATGCACGCGGGAGCGCTGTTCAGTCTTGGTGGTCGCACAAATGCCCAATGGCATCAAATGGCCACGAGTATCACTGCCTCACGTGTGATACTATCGCTAGTCGAGCTCGTCTGTTGTTTCGAGGCACAGCGTGGTGTATCGGCAGTTTGCCTCCATGCAAACTCAGCTGTCTTCAGTCCTCTGAGCTGTTGGCCGTCACTGCCGCCAAACTCCTCGCCACGCTCTCGCTCGACACCTTATCGTCCAGAACTGCGGGCTGCAAGTCTTGAGCCAACGCGTTGAAGTGGGTATTTCGTGTACCACACACAAGCAAAAGGTCATCACGGATGAGCGGGCTCGAGAGCGAGGAGCTGCGTGTGCGCCAGAGCATCCTATACACTGTAGGCCGCATCTGCGACGACGAAGGTGCGCCCGGCGCTCTCTGCGTCGTCTCCGCGTCCTTCGCTGACCCGCGCACGCGAATTGCAGCGCAGAAGCAGCAGCACGAGCACCACGCGCGCCCCCGACCAGCCATGTCCAAGGAGGCCATGGCGCTGCTGGCCGACCTCGTCTACAAGCAGGCCGAGGGTGCGCTCCGAGCGACGCATTGCAGTGTCGGGGACTGGTAAACAGAATAATTGACAATTGTCGCGCTGGACGCATTGCAGTGCTGGCGACGGATCTGCAGTTCTTCGCGCGTCACGCCAACCGGAAGATCATCAAACCGGAGGATGTCACGCTCTGCGCGCGGAAACACCCCAACCTGGTACTGGTCATGCTGGGTGAAGTGATCAACTGTGTTGGGAGCTAATCGTGTGGTGCTGTGGTAGACCAACCTGCTGCTGAAGTATCAGAGAGAGACCCTCCATCCCTCTTCCGCTACCTCGACAAGCAAGAAGCGACGCAGGAATTTTGGAGACTCGGAGTAATTAAACTGTTCTGCTCTATGTTTTTTGATAGGGTGCTGGGGTTGCTTTCTCTATCGTTACGCTGAGGACAAAGTCGGGTTATAAGTGTCAATGGAAGAAGCCGTTCGCTCCAAGACGGGTGGGGGATGATGCCGACCTGCCACTTCCTTTGTTCCTGGAGTCGCTTTCAAGCTGACGGTACTCATTCAGTACTCGGAGAGAGGCTGTTTTGCGCCGAATCGCCTCCGGGCTAAGGACAACATGTCTTACAGGGTTGATGGTGCTGGTCGATGCTTGCTGATAAACCTGTTTCAGCAAGTTTAGCTGTTTTGCTTTGGCTTCCAGCTCGTCGAGCAGCGGGCCCAGAGCTTGCGACAATTGAGCTGACGAGCTGTTGCCTTTCCCATTATCAGATGTGGAAGCCCCTCGCCGATTGTTTGCTTCCATCTGAGCGACAAGATCTTTATACCGTTTGTTGAGAGCCCTGAACTCTTTTTCTGCAGCTTCAACGGCAGTGCCAAGATCATCCATAATTTGAGTCTGAGCCAAACACGAGTAAAGATCATCAGCTGTAGTGTGCATTGTAGATTTGACTGTGCAACCTTGCTTTAGATAGCAAACGACTTTTGACTTACCTGCATAGGGCTCACGTAGGATTTTGGCGAAGCAGCTGACACGTTGATGGCTGGTGGTTCGTGTTTGGTACTTCGCCGGTGACCACGTGCACTCGCTTTTGGAGTGGGTGTGGGTGAAACTAGTGCAGCTGTGGTAGATTCTCCAGCCGTTGGTGATGGTTGTTGCTGTGCATTTTCAGTGTCCTCTTCGTCACTTGGTCCAGCGTTGTGAGAACTCTTTATTGGTTGCTGATGAGTTTTACTCGACAAGTGACTTCTAGTTGACCGTGGAGTTACTGTTGATCCTTCAGAGAGAAGTGTCGGCATCATGTAAGTTGTATCACTTCGTCGCAGTGCGTCCTGGGCATTTCCAATGAGTGAAAACGACGGCTGGACCGAGTTCCCCAGCAAAAACGGAATCTCCCTACGCAATCAAAAAGAAAAAACAACTAAGCCCCCACAGCTACTGCACTCGATGAAATCACGTAGTACAGGCGACGTACTTGCCGAGATTTGCTTCACGTAGCAGCGTCATGTTGTTAACGGCTTTCGTTTTCTTGGGTTTCTTCATTGCGGATGCGGTAGCTCCAGTTATCGTTTTCTTTTTTTTGGCAGTTCGGGCTGGAACTAACCCTGTATTACTCTGGGAAGCTGTGGAGCTTCCTACTCTTTTAGCTTGTGCTTCTGTGGCTGCTGCTGCACTTGCACGGCTTGCAGCTGTAGGCCGAAGTAGAGTAGATGGGCGAATTTGCTGTTGTAGTTTTTTATTCTTCTTCATAGCCTGACTTGCAGCTTCAGTTGCCTCCATCACTTTGGCGACTAATTTTTCATTCAGCTGCGAGATTGAGGCCACCGTTTGCTAGCACAGAGAGGTTAGTAGAAGAGAACCAGCGTGAGTCCAGCATTGACCCGAACGAGCAAACCATGTTACTGTACCTCAGAGTCCTTCAACCGCTCTCTGCTCGCAGTATGATTATTGGACTCACGCTGAAATTGATCTTCAAGCAGCTCGTTTCGTTCAACGGCAACCTGACATTCTTGTTGAACCTGAGTGAGCTCTTTTTGTAGCTCGCTCACAATTCGCTTGTGCTCGCTTTCGGATTCCTTCATTTCTGTAGTCATAATTGTGGGTTATTCCACCGGTCCAATTGAACATACACATTTTTTCTACTACTTCGAAGTACTTACCAGCTTTAAGACGTGTGCGGTGTGACTCTGAGATCTGCAGCTGGGCCTGCAAATCGTCTGCCTTAGCAGAAAACGTTTTTGTGAGCTCTTGAAAATGCTGCAGTTCAATCTGTGTAGCTTTTCTTCGCTCTTCAGATTTAACCAATTGTAGTTTTAGCTCTTCGCGGTCACAACGTAATGCATCATAAGCTGCTCTCGCAGAATCCTTCATTTGTCCCAGTTCATAAGAAAATTTCTTTTCTGATGAAGTAAGCTCAGCTTTCCGTTTTCTTGCACTGATTTTGGCATCTGCGAGTTCCTCTTTCAAGTTCTCGCGCTCTTCCTCCAATCGACCGATCTTGTCTTGCAACGCCTTTAGCGCAGATAGCACTGCTCGACTGCCCTGAGCGCCACCGCCTATCCCGCCACTACCTGTATTAGCATTTCTGTCTGCTGGAGTAGGGAAGGCCAAACCTGGGGCATACTTTCCTGGTCCTCCAAATGGTGGGGGTGGGGTGCTGAATAGCTTTTTGTTGAAGCTAAGTCGCTCATATTCTGCTTTTACAGGGTTTCCCTGCGTGCCGTTCGTAGGTGGGGCTCTATTGACATTGAATTCATCTGTGGGCTTATGCATAGATTTTGACCTAGCTTTTGATGACCCCGTCAACATGAATGGGCTCTGGCGCGGTGGATGAAATGATGCTTGCCTAGTCTTCATCAACTCAGGAGATTGAGTCGGGTGAGTTTGTTCAGCAGCTGCGACTACATTTATTCCACCCAACGCAGTAGCCGCTGTCAGGTACTCGTGCAGAGCTGTTGCTGACGATATGTCAGGTGGTTTCTGCAAAATCGGGTTTTCATCACTATCATCGTGTCGAGCCAACTTCTTCAAAGTAGCCTTTAATTCCTCCATCTCTTTGCCTGGCGTCGTGGGTGAGTCGAGTGACTGCATTGAATCATTCAACGACTTGTACGTACTTTTACTAACCTTTTCTACTCGAGCAGGGTGCTTCATCCGTGAAATCCGTCGACGTACAGGCGCCTCCACGTCTTCTAATGAGCTAGAGCTAACCGAACTTAGCTCATCGCTCTCGTGGCCAGAAGAAGAATCTTCGCTGCTATCACCACTTTTCCACGTGTCCGCGTGGTTGTTTGAAGTCCTTGGTTGATTGTCCGACGCAATCTTTCGTGGGCTACCAGGCCAGTACCCCTTCACTAGGCTTTTAACTTGAGTAGACCGACAGCTCTGTTGGCTGTGTGGACTGCCGATCGCATCCTGTCGTGTACGGGACGACTTCTTTTTGTCGGTACTCCTGCGCCTGCTACGCTGCGACTTCTCACTCCAAGATCTCCGCGGGGAAATGAGGATCCGGCTGTGCGATGATATCTCGATTACCTGCTCCTCGCCTTCCGACGAGGACCATGACTCGCTGTCACGAGCATTTCTTGAGCATACAGCGGTAGAATCCATTCCTGCAATGAACACTCTCCGAAACCCAACATCGGGCGACGTTTCCACAAAAGCCAAGAAACGGTTGAGATGGCAATCAAAACTTCGCAGCAGTGCGGATTGTACATTAATCGCCTCCCTAGCTAAGACAATAACCCCAGCAATATCTCCTTCTAGTAGTACGTCTCCTAACTTGTTGGGAAAGGTGGCAGCATCGGGGGTCAAAGTCTGGCACCCGCGGCACCTGTTATGAAACAGGTCAAAGCAACATCTCCATTTAATTTTTCTTGTTTCTTGGAGCTTTGCTGTCACTCCGCAGGTGAAACATGCAGCACAGATTGAAAGTACATGGTTACTGACGTAGCGTGCTGACAGCCTGCTGAGCTGAGACGCGGCCGAATACGACGCACTCCGCGAGCGAGTTGCCACCCAGGCGATTGGCGCCGTGCAAACCGCCAGACACCTCACCAGCCGCAAACAGACCTGGTACAATTTCGCCGCTCTTGTGAATCACCTCCGTGCTTTCAGTGATCTTGACACCCCCTGCACGATACAAGCGACATTAGAAACCGCGTTAAGACAATCACTCCTAACCAATGTTTGCATTCGTACCCATGGTGTAGTGAACTGTGGGTGCCACTTCCATGGCTGCGATTTGAATCGGTGTGTCGATGCTGGGAATACGCTGAATGGGATACGGGAACGTCTTCTTGCCGAATGGATCCTCCTTGGCACCAGCGGCAATTTCAGCATAGTCGTTGAGCTCCTTGAGCAGTGATTGCGGGTCTGCAAAGCTGCAGAACTTAGCCGCATCAGCAACTGACTCCGTCATTGTCACGATTCCCATGTGCTTGTAAAACGGAAGCTCCGAAGCCATGGCTTTTGCGCCATCCTCAAACAGCAGCATATACGCTTCCTGGCCAGGCTGGGCAAGCATAGCCGCCGAGGCTTTGTCACGCGTGGTCAGCTCGTCCACAAAACGCTTGCCGTTTTTATTCAGCAGCAAAGCACCAGAGCCACGAATGGCTTCGGGAGCAAGGAATCGCGTGCCAGCTTCGCGGTCCTTGGGGTTAATGAAGCCCGTCGGGTGAAGTTGAACCTTGTCCATGAGCGTGAGATCTACGCCGATAGCTTCCGACATCAGAACGCCCTCCCCCTGAGCCCAAACACCGTTGGTAGTCGGGTAGACCTCCATACCAGGCGCGAAGCGCTTCAGCATTGTGTGGCTAGCTGAAAAGCCGCCCGTCGTCAAGATGACAGCCTTGCTGAACACCGAGAGGGTCTGCTCATCGGCCAGTTTGAGCTCCACACCCGTCACAGTCGGGGGCGATTGCGTGTCGTCGGCCAGCAGCAGCTTCTTCGCGGTAGCCCCGGTAAGAATTTCAATGTTGGACCTGGTCGCGATCTCCTTCTGCAGCGTACTGATGATCGCGAAGCCGATGTTCGGCCCGCTCTTGTTGCGGTGCGTACGCTTGGCCGAGTGTCCACCGAGCTGTGAGAGCACCGACAAGTCCACATTGTAGCCCTCGAGGAACTCCTTAGCGCCCGGAGTCTGCAGAAATGCATTACACGACACCACAAACAACCATAATGGGTCAGCTAACACAATCTCCAATCCCTATCAGCAGAGACACGCACCTTGGGGATGAACGTGTCTACGATCTTCTCGACGGCGAGGCCGCCGCCCGACTTGAGCGTGTCCTGCGTGAACAGCGGCTCGTCCGCGGCGTCCAGCGCCGCGTTGATGCCGGACGAGGCCTTGGCCGAGTTGCCGCCAACCTTCTTCTCCTTCTCCACGAGCAGGATCTTGAGGGACGGGTCAAGGTTCGCGGCCTCCAGACTGGCGGTTAGTCCTGCCGTCCAAGCACCCCATTGCGTTAGCTTTCCAGCGCCAACGGCCAATTTCTCTTTTGCAACGCACCGGCGAGTCCGGCTCCGATGATCGTGAGGTCCACGCGCTTCTCCATGCCCGCGGACTGCTGCTGGTTCACTGACGTTGACGAGACCTGGTCGCTGCCGGCCATGGTGGGCAGTTGGTACAGGTACAGATAGGACACGAGGCTGAGGCTGAGCAGCACGGGCAGCGCCACGAGCAGAGCAAAGGCGGGCGAGCGGCGCTGCTGTCTGCCGGGGAAGATGGAGGAATAAACCATCATCACCTAGTGATACCTACCAGGTGACTCGAGCCTTCCTGAATGCCACTGCACCGATCCAGGAAACACCCACGCGCGTCTTGTTTCGTCGCAAAGAACCGTCACATGTGCGCATGTCTTTGCACACCTTACGCGTGGACACTGGTTGACATAATAGTACACAGCACGGGTCAAGGCGAGTCCAGGCGGCGTTGGGGCGGCGAACGAGGAGCGCGAGCTTACGGACACGGCAGCGCAAGCGCCACGTGCTGGTTAGCATGCTTTGCTGGGTGGCGTGGGTGTTGCAGCGGGGTCTGCGAGTGCGGGCAAGCTGCAAAGTGATGAGGGACTCAATGATGTGCGCGGCTCTTCGTGTTTTTGAACAGGTACAGCGACTACCCGGTAGTAATAACAACTGCGTAGTAGCACCATTTCAAGGTTAAATTGAGAGATCCCGTGCTTCAAATTAAGAGCAGCCAAGGTCAAGTTGATAACCCCTTTCTAATTTGATAAAAAAAATACCTCGGTCAACATCTTGAGCAGGCCATTTTCGCGCGCGCGCGCAAAGCATCTTTGCTCTCAACCATTAGCTACTCCGCGCGAATATCGCGGCCACCGCGCTCATTCAGCTTTTTGCGATGCCATACCCCGACACTACATTCTCGACGAACACCAGCGGGTCCTCACTGCCGCGCAGAACCTCAAAGAATGGGCTCTTGTTGCGAGGCTCAACGACGTCAGGTATCCTACGGCCGCGCGCTGGGTTGCCACTGCGCGCAAAACTAATGTGTGGACGGCTGTTGCGTCTGAGCGTGGTGGAGCTCGATAACGCCAGAGCGCATTAACTTCCTGATTGCGCTGCTAGAGAATAGCTGCCAGCTAACTCTGAATGACATGATAGACATGCTGAAGGTTTCCTACGGCGTAGACGTCTCCGCCCAGACCGTTCGCAACGCGCTTGACTCTGTCTACTTCTCCATTAAGAAGATCCACGCCGAGCCAAGTGCGATGAATCCCCCCCCCGGTGAAGGCTCTGCGACGTAAGTACGTCATCAAGATCATGAAGGCTCAGTCCCAGCGCAAGAGGATCCTATATTTCATTGAAAAAAAATTGAATTGTTTTGTTCGCGAACGTGCGGCTGGAGTCGCCGGGGAACCCGAGTGGTTGTCGTTCGTCCTGGTCCCAAGGGCGACAACCTCAGCGTGATCGCGTGCATCTCGGCGCAAGGTCTGGAGTGGGCAGAGTTTCGGTGGGGTACGAACAACGCGGGCGCGATCGACAGCTTTGTGATGGGACTACTCGACGGCCTAATGAACAAGGGCGTCTCCATGTTCGACGTCGTCGTGGTGTGCGACAACGCGTCCATCCACACCAACGTCGATCAAATAACAAGACGGGCGGAGTACGCGGGGGCGCAGTTCATCAAACTTTCCCCGTACTCCCCCATGCTAAACCCCATTGAAAATGTCTTGTCTGTTTTCAAGTCTGAGGTCAAGGCGTTTCTTGCAGCGAAGCGCGACGAAATCCTACGCGTCCCACTGAACCAGACGAAAGCAGCGCACCGTGCTAGCTATTGTAGCGAGGCTACACATTCGGTCAACCTCCACATTAGTGCAACACGCACTAATGGATACATTCGGGTGGGCCACATGCAGTGTAGCCACCATTCATAGTAGGAAGCAATACTATCGGCAGAAAACAATAGATATCTGCCAATTAGGAGCATACATTAGGACAGAGATTCTGCCAACCACTCGATGGCAAATCCTCTCTTGATAGATATCAGTTTTAGGAGGCAATGCCAAAGTTAACATTCAAATTCAGTTCTCATTTTCTACCAAAATGTCATTAATAAGTCTTTATTTAGATTTAACTATACTTGCAGAGCCAAGTATACTTAATCTAAGTTACCTACACCTACGCTTCCTCATACACGTCGCGCACACGTGTAAGCTAAAGTAGAGAGCTAAGTAAGTCCACTACACCTGGTAGCACTTTGTAGTCCGTCCAACGACCGACTAAAAACACGTTCGTATGGAATATGAACGCGGGGCTGAGAACCTGCTGTGGCGGAGCGGGCTCCGAGAAGGCAGACGACGACCGATGCGGGGGTCCGAAGCCGTCACTCAAGGAAATGGAACGCGATCAGCCCGGAACTTTCCGCGGAGACGGGAACGTGAATTCAGATTCTGATTCTGAGTCTGAGTCGTCCCTCAAGACCCCAAGACGACCTCCTTTACAGTGACACCTCGCTCGAGTGACCCCGTCTTAGGCATAAAACGGGCTCGTCTTGAGAGGCCCGGAGACGCGATCTTGAGAGCCTCGTCTTAGGGGTTAGGTGTCATAAATCAGGGTATACGCCAGCGAAGTAGGGTTAGGCATGGAACCGCGGCTCTCGGATCTTCAAGTAGCCAGTCGGTAGCATAGGATAGGTGTTAGGCTCAGTCCCGAATCTTCTTTGCGACGCTCAAGTGGATTTCTCCCCTTCGGTCCAGAACTTCCGAGTTACGGCAAGCAGAGCTGCCCCGATAACGCAGCCCCCCGTCCCTCGGTCGTCGATGTACTCACCCCTCAGACCCGTGCCCAACAGGAGGGACACGTTAAACGATACCGTCAAGGAACGCCCGATAACGCGTTGCCGAAGGCGAAGATCCGTGCTGGCCCGATAACGCCACACAAGACCGCGTCGGCCCCGATAACGCCACGCAAACCCAAGGACGCGACGCCCCGATAACCGCGCACGACCAAGGGCCAGATAGGAGAACGGACGGATCAAGGACAAGACTGTCTCAGTAAGGAAGACCATCTACTCAAGGTTCAAGCTACTCGTAACCCAGCCCAGAGATACGACACTCAAGTACCCGGGAAAATACCCGACTCGACCGAGGACCAAGGACGCGACGGGTTTGTGCGAGGACGACTTCGCAGATTTCTGTGAGGGCGCTACTCCACACTGCCTGTGGACACGATCATGTCCACTGGTAGCCCGAACGCGGCTGCAACGCATGTTGCGCGCGAAGACTATCACCACCTGGCTGACCCAGAGTGGGAGGTGCTCCAACGACTGGCGACAGTCATTGGAGAAGCAGCGGTAGCGACGATGTTGCGTACGCTATCGCGGACAGAGCAACACGGAGTTGCTCTGGGATTCATCATGAAGGAATAGCGCGAGGTCGCTGCTCGCACTACGGTCCACACCGCGCGTGGAGTCATTGAAACTCCACGTGAACAGCTACGTTGGAAGAGAGGGCGAGCCTCTCCTCCGTTGGCTTGTCGAAGTCGACACTGCCATTACGGCTCGACGTATCATCGACCCGCTGTCGAAGGTTGCG
>BSXT01004667.1:0-14309 GCA_030267785.1 Phytophthora fragariaefolia
TGATCTCTCGACCTTGTAGCCGTGTAGATGATGTTTCGCACTATGGTACGCACGAGGCTCCTCCATTTGACCGGTGTGCATATTGCTCTGCTGAACGGTAACATCCGTGAGATAAGGAGCACACGGATAGTGCCGGAACGTGTTACCTCCCAACACGAGCGTCTCCATCAAAACCTTGTCAGCCGCGGACACCACGTACTTGTCGTAAACGTACGGGGACACGAATTTCCGTGCGTGCGTAGCGCTCGCCAACATTCACGTGCGGATTCTTCCGCTGCGCAGTGAAGACGGCAGCAACTACCAGAACTACCTGAAGCGGCTTCGTGTGACTTGAGATTATGCGAACGAGGCTTGGTAGTCGAGTGTTGGTTAGGAAGGATATCCGAAAGTGAATTAGATTGAGTTAAACAAAACTACCTTGTAGAAGTCGTTCTACCATGTCTTACCAACAACTGTACGAAGTTCTGACTTCTAATTCTTACATGAACATTGTAGGGTGCAAGAAGAAAACTGTGTATCCGGTTGCAGATCGCATGGAAGTTGAAGTTGACTTTCATCAGCCAATCAGAACGGCCAAATCTATCAGCCCGGTCAATCAGGTCTCTGGATTCCGCATTAAGTTCGCACAACCAGACACACACTTCAACAACATCACAGCAAGCACGTGCCTCGATACGGAGCTGCACAACTAGACTGCGAAGTGTACAATCACAACAGTGTAATCGGCCACGATTCGCACGTTAAGCGACTGGCTGTTCAGAAACGCTACCTCGAGGAGCGACGTATGCGCCTTCGCAGAATGGTGTCTGCTCTCGGGGAGCGGTTCACGAATAGACGTGCTTGCCAGCGCGACAGCGACGACGAGAGCAAAGATTTCTTCGACCACGATAGCGTTGCTTACAAATGAGATTGAGGATCTGGTTGTGGCGTTGGGGATTGGCTAGTACCCAGTTGATACGTAGTTGCTGACGATTTGCCTAAATAATTGTCCGAAAACAGAATGGTTTACGTATGTGATTGAGCATTTGGTGTTTTTAGTCGTCTTTCTTGAAAGTCTTGGATCCCTGATAGGTCTAGCACTCATTCTTGATGTAGCATGACTTCAGCTGAATACCTGGTAACTGATCTCAAGACGTTGGCCCATAGGGTGACACTTAACAAAGGCGGACACTTAACACCTAAATTACGGTACGGTGAAATCCGTCAGCTTGAAAGTCTCTATCACTCTATAACCTACCCAGTAGCATGATATATATAGTTCGAAAGTGTCATGCAACAGGTGGTGTTGAAGCTGAAGAATATTCATTGCCTCGAACTAATTCTGCAAAAGGATAAATGAATTCTGCATCTGCAATGGCATTGAGAGAATGGTGCTGTAACTGAGAACACATGAGCACTGCGCGGCCGATGCTCCTTCAGACTTGCCCTCTCCGTCCAACCAAGATGGACACGGACTGCGCCATAGTCCAATCGCTCTTTAACCCCACTACGACGTATCCTCCTGCGCGGTCTGCTCGGCACGCTGGTAAAAGGTCTTGTGCGCGGGGTGCTGCATGGCCGCGCTGTCCTTGAGCTGGCGGTTGAGCAGCTTCATGACGTGCGAGCCCTCCTGGATGTTCTCGATCGTGAAGGCCAGCGACTCGTTGATGAGGTCCAGCTTGTAGATGCTCTCGTCCAGCGCGTCGGACGAGCTGCCCGTGAGCGCCGCCCGCAGCGCGTCATTGGACGTCTCTGCACGCGCACCACGAACGTCGTCAGCTGCAGCCCCGCGCACTCGCCCCCCCCACCGCGCGCCAACTCACTGAGCGCGCCGAGCGTGTTCCCCAGCGGCACGGGCAGCTGCTGCTCCTGCTGCTGCTGCTGCGTCGAGCTCTGCGCGCGGAAGACGAAGGAGGTGGAGGCCGGCACGGAGCTGGAGATGGACGAGGCCGCGCGCGCCGCCGTGACCGCCGCCAGCTCCGAGCCGCGCTCGCGCGCCTCCTGCAGCTTCTTGACGGCGAAGTCGCGCAGCGCCGTCGCGTCCATCGCTCGCCAATCCGTCGGCGCTGATTGGCCCCTCAGTCGCACTTTTGACCTGGAAGGGGAGCGACGCACGCGGCCATGCGCACGCGCATCTGGGAGGACGCGGCCGCCATGAGCGTCGTGAGCGTGCTGGGCTTCATCATGAACGAGGAGGGCGAAGTCGTGGGCTCGGAGCGCACGCAGGTGCTGTGCAAGCTCATGCCGTCGATCCACACGCTGTCGCACCGCGCGATTCTGGCGCTGCTGATCACGCAGCTCAGCGACGCCGACGCCCAAGTGTGAGGACGACCCGCGACACGTGGGGGGGGGCAAGGCAGAGCAGTGCAGTGCTCTGGGAGACGGTGAGAGGAGACGCTGACGGACTGGCGTGTCTGCGCGCAGGTTCTTCGCCGAGGGCGGACTCAAGGTGCTGAATGCGTGGCTGCTGGACGGCGTCACGCGGCGCGAGCCTGGGCTGTCCAAGGAGAAGAAGAGGATCGAGATGTTCTCCCAAGTGCGCGCGCTCCTGCGGGTGCGCAGTGCAGCTCGTGTGGGCTGGCGGTGGAGCTGTGGCGGCGATGGCTGACGAGTGGATGTTTGCTGCAGATTCTGGACGTGAACGTGCAGACGGACGCGCACCGCAAGCAGAACTCGTACCTGACGGCTACGTTTGCCAAGGTGATTGAGCTGCTGGATAATGCTGGGCCAGGTAAGGCACCTGCAACAGACTCGTGCTTTTTGCCAATTGCGTATTGACTCTGCTCGCGTGGTAGACTATGCGGCTGAGTGGAGTCGCCTGAATATATACCGCCGCCACTTCGAGAGCTCCTGTGGTGTGCCCTCTTCGGTGAAAGATGGGCGCAGCGATTCCCGACGAGCTGCCAGCAGCTACGCTAATGGCAGTAGCTCTCGAACCAGCAAGTCTTCTAGTGAGGGCTCCTCACAAAACTCTTTCCTGTCTTCATCGACGACAACTACGACGTCCACGAGCACTAGTACGGTAGCTCCTCGAAAGTCAAGCACTTCAGGGCCTTCGAATGGAACTGCATCGACGGGAAGCTCTTCGAGCACTACAACAACGCCCCGGATCGCGCCTTCGTCGGTGTTGCAGTACCAGCCCAAAAAGTTCTTGCAAAAAGATGCGGGGTCTGGCAAACCAGACCAAGATGATCTCGAGGAGTACGTTGAAGATGATGACGAGGAGATGTTGCTTGCTGACGAAGGTGTGATCACGAATGTGAACCAAGCAGCGCTGAGTGCTTCTTTGGAGCAGAAAATCAGAGGAAACGGTCACGACATGCAGTACGGGGCGCGTTCGCCTTGCCGGAGATGCAAGCGAATGGTCTCAAAGCGCTGTACGCACTGTGAATTTTGTGCCAAGTGCGGGCAGAAAGACAGGTGCGAGCCGATCAGCGTTAGCCCAGCATCTTCATCTGGTAGTACTGGGAACGACGGTAAGGCAGTAGGAAATGGTTTCGGCGGCAAGTCGCTCTCAGTGAAGGACCGCAACGTGCAAGTGCTGGGGTCGGTGATGGACGCAGCTATCTACCATGCATTCCGCCAGGAAGATTTCCATTCCGTGTTCAGTCTTATCCAAAATGGAATGGATGTAAACTTCCAGCGTATCGAGTCTGATCGCTCAACAGCCTTGATGGCAGCAGCGCACCACGGCCGGGACGATGCTGCTAGCAAATTGCTGAGCCTAGGTGCAAACCCGTGCCTCGAGGACCATACCGGGAACAAGGCGTGGAACTTTGCCGAGCGAAGAGGTCACACAGAGCTCATGGAGAAGCTCAAGAAGTGCTGCGAGGATTGGGAGCCGAATCACAAGGATGGCGATGAAGAAATGCAGTCCTAGGAGGAATCGGTACACGATGTAGCCGTCATATATCAGTTACAACGAGGGCATGAAGCGCAAGGCGAATACTTGAGTGTACTCATATGTCTGTCAGCTGCACTTAAAGCACGATTTCGTGGTGGAAATGACTGCAGAGCTTTTTCTTTATGTCTTACTGGAGTAATGTGTACGACCACCTACTTGCCAACTCTTGGAAATGTTATCAGCCTTGTTTATCTAGGTCAGAACTTCCAATCGGGGTCCACGTCCATAGCCCACACGAATTTCTCTCGCAGCGTTTTCGAGAACACTGCTGAAATCGGCACTTCGTTCTGCATCATAGATAACGAGGAAGAGGCCATGTAAGCAACGTATCCGAAACCCTATAGAGCAGACAAATAAAACTGAACCTACCCTTTTGCACCATGCGACGGTGATACGTGGGTCCATGTAGTTAAGCTTGGACGTGCCGAGCGCAACCTCCTTGTTGTCCGTTTTGTCTTGAAGCCGCAAGGACAATGCCTTGATCTTCTTCTTCCAGTTTTCGATCTTCTTTGCCACTTGGTCTGCGGAAGGAGTTCGCAGGAACAAATGGGCCTCAGCCTTCTTGGCCAAAGCATCTTCATCCTTGTCGCCGGAAGGCTTCTCCTTCTTCTCCTTCTTTAGCTTAACGCTGCTAGCTTTGCCCTTCGCAATCAGCGTTTGCATTTGTTTCAGATCCTTCAGTTGACTCTTCAGTTGATCGAGTTGTGCGTTCATCTTGTCTAGAGTTGTGTCAAATGACTTCGGTGCTGTACGCTGGTGATTACACAGAATGGCTACCTTCCGGTTTGCATCATTGTACAGCACAACCTTTGGCGCCACTTCCATTTTGCCGTGCGGATCCAACTCTCCTCCTGACGGGCCAGGCAGCTCCTTTTCTAGCGTGAATGACGCGTTAAACGTACGGAACACCTTCGCACTGAGCCCAGGCATGAGCGAGCTCAGATGCTTGTTCAGCTCCGTGACGGACAGCTCGTGGAAAACTTCCTCGTTCTTATCCTTTTTGATGCAGAACTTCTTCAAATTTTCGTACACTTGCTTGCCCACATCACCGTACTGTGCGAGTTCGACAGTGTTATTGTATGGCATTGAGTCTTTACCGAGGAAGGACAGTGTGAGGGAGCAGTTCTCGTCTTTGAAGGACATGTGCTCCACACGCAGACTGCAGCAACCCACTGTATCAGCCTCGTCCTCTCCCTTCTCATTTCCCACACGAAGCGCCAAAACATCAATGACCCACATAGCTGTTGAGCGCTGCTTCGTAAACATATCCTTTGCACGTAGACCTTTCGTGTAATCTCGGCGAATTTTATCAATGCAGTTTTTCAGTCGGCGAGCCTTCTCATATTTGGCCAAATCGGACTTGCCCTTGAAACTTGAGCTAGCCGCAAAGAATACATATTTAATGCCGCCCATAACGTTCTCGTTCCAGTAAGCAAGCCACGACACCGTGTCACGGTGGATCACTTGCTTCCACGCATGGCCCGGTACATTGCAAATGGGTACACGGTCCGAGATACCCACATTGACCGTCACATCTTCCGGCATCACGCGTTCCTTTAGTGTACCAGTCTTCGGGTGCTCACCACGCCCACGGAACAGTCCAGGCGGCTCGATACGGAAGTTGCCCACCTTCTCTAAGTGGCCATCCACAAATGCGAAGCCATTGGTGAACAGCTCCATCTCGCGTTTCTCCTTTTCCGGCTGCTTCTCCTCTTTCGTCATGCTCTTCTTCTCCTCCCGCAACTTCTCCAAATACGCAGCAATCTTGGAAAAGTCACAGCTCTCAAAATTCTTCACCTCGTGATGCTTGCCCAGCACCTTTTTGAAGTCGGTGAAGAAGTTCTTGTTGAAGATCTTGGCTGTCTTTGGGTTTCCCAGCTGAGGGCCGTCCTTGGGGATCGCCGCGTAGAAGCTAGCGATCTCTTCCTGACTAGGCGTCAGTTCAATATCCTTGCCGTTGTACACCATAGGCACTTTGTGGGGCTGGTACGGGGGAGGGAACATGACGCCGTTGTGCTCTAGAGTGCGCCACTGGATGCCCTCGGGCAGCTCCTCGGCGTTCCACCAGCGGAAGGCCTTGATGGCCATGTCCAGGCGCTCGCCCTTGGAGTGCACCTTGAGCTTGCGGACGTTGGCCCCCTTCTCCTTCTTCTCCCTCTTGACCTTCACCTTGCTGTCGGCGGCGGAGGAGCTGGCCTTGGTCTTCCTGCTCTTGGACGCCGCGGCGGAGGACGCCGCCGCCTTCCGCTTCACGCCCGCCTCCTTCTTCACGGCCGCCTTCTTGTCTGCGGTGCTCTTCTTGCCGGCCGCTTTCTTCTTCTTGAGCTGCACCAGCGACAGACTGTCCGAGTCCGAGTCCGAGTCGACCACGCGCGGCTTCTCCTGCTTGCGCCTGGACGAGGGCGACGCGCCCTTGGGCGTGGGCGCTTTGCTCTTCTTGCGCAACATGGCGATGGGGATCTGGTCGTCGTCGCTGTCCATGGCGCCGCGTCTGGGGGGGGGGGGGGACGCAAAAGTCAGAGCGCGCGATCTGGAGGCCCACGACGGCCACCGCGTCACTCACCTGCCCCCGGCCACTTCCTGTCTCTCACTTGGGGCCCCAGTTACTGGCGACGCTTGCTCACCCGGGTATTTTTCCGGGGTTTAGCGCCACACAATCCGTACACCAATCACGGAAGTAGGTGCCGCGCTTGAAGTATTTGGCGGAACGTCGAAAAATGGGGTTTTGGTGCCTTTGTGTGTACATGGACTGCGTTACTCTACTGCTGTGCACCAGCTGCCGACCACGACCAGGTCGTTTCGGCACGAAGGATACGACACTCTCTAGGTTAATAAATTGTACGGCGAGGGGCTTCGCGGAATGCGAGTGGTGCCTTTTGCTTCGTTCGCGAAAAGGTTAGGTGGTGACTGTCCTCCGCACGTTCAGCGGCCGAAGCGGGTTGAGCTTCTGCGCCTTCTTGCGGTTGGTGATGATCAAGGCCGTCAGCATACTGTTCGCGTGAACGGACTCGTTGGCACCAGTCATGACACCTTGCTGACTATGTGATACAGATAGCAGCGATGCTCCTTGGGGGAAGGCGCTTCCTGTTGCATCAGCCACCGCATTCAGGTCACCCTGCAGAATACGGTCATAGCTCATACCAACGCTGAGGAAGCAGCCGATAACGTCCTGAAGGTCCATAGTTGGGATCGATATTCGAACAGCATCTCGCAGCCCACGCCGCGCTTTAGGAGCCACGCCCCGCGGAGAAAGAGCCATCATGTGGAGACGTTCACCGAGGCGCACCTCGGCCCCCAAATGGAGCGAAAGGTCCCGTGCTGATGTCTCTGGCTGAAGCATCTGATAGCGCGAGCAATTCCGCTTAGCCCCACGGGGTACTGCACCACGCCGCTCACGCGCAACTGGGTAGTAGGCAGGTAGTAAATTCGATTCGAGGTTGAATTTGTCTGGTCGCTGCGTCATTTCGGTCAGCATTCCGTGTGTTGCATCGTTAATAGCCGCCAACGCAGGTTTGTGGTCCAGAGCAAACAGGTCACGACCATTCGCCTTCGTGACGACGAAACTTTTGTCTGTTGCATCGTAGCAAGTGAATAATGCGTGTGCAACCTCCACGCTTGGACAGCAAATGGCAAAACACACACCATGCTTCGTCACGCAGCCCACATTGCCGCCTTCTGAACACAACTGTGTTGCATATCCATGACTTCTCTGTGTGTGACGGGACGACGTACCACCGACCACCGAGTAGGAGCAATCAACAATCTCATTCACTGTTCGCGTAATCTGCTCTTCCTCGCCATCACGTTGATCGTCAACATCATAGGTGTCAACTGCACCTCCCATGACGGTCCACACAAAGTCTGGGCTTTCTTCAGGCTCCATCGCCAGCATACCCATTCCATCCAACAAGCATCTACGCGCAGCATCACGTGGATTCTCACGATCCAAGTCGGCGTTCAAGATCGCATACGATCCTTCAGGGTCGTAGATGCCCCATAGCCCCACACTTGGACTGTGGGAAGCTGTGTTGCTGTGCTGTCGGTGTCGAGAATTACTGCTGCCGCTATTCTTGCTGAGGCCCAGGGCTGGAGAAGAAGCACCAACATACACACCACCACTAGATGTGCCACCCATAAAAAGAGTATCAGGAGCAGCGCGCGCTAGCGCCTCGTACACCGCTGCACCACGGTGGTGGTGTGAGTATGATACCAACATGAAATGAGGTGTCTGATCGCCTAAAGCGCTAACCAGCTTTCCAAATGCGGATGTAGCGGCTGCGAAAGTATCTGGGTCACTCGAGACAGTACTTGCAACCTGTACATCGCTATTGTAGATAGTCGCCATCCGAGGCACGTGCGTAGAACGACTTGCGGAAAGTTGACTAGTAGCAAAATCGTTAACTACCGTTGAAAATCGAGAAGAAACACCAGCAGGTGAACGACCGGGTTCTCCATTTGGCATCAGGTAACTCCTTGCTTGCAGCGAGCAACTTGTACAGAGTCGTGCCTGGGTCTCAACTTGAGCGCCAGGTTGCAACGTCCACTTCCGACTGCATTGTCCACAAACTGCTTCGCCACAGGCTCGGCAGTGGTGCTTGGACTTGACGATTGAGAAAGAGCAGATACAAATTGCGCACTTGTTACCACGAGCTGGTTTCCACTGACTCTTTGGAAGCACTACAACGGGGCGGAATAACGTGTTGAAAAGTAGCTCGCGAATCCCAATGAGCCGTTCGGTGAAGTTATGGATAATTTTTGCCCCCACGGTGCTGGTGAATTGCTTCTGGAAATCGATGACCATCATGATGCTCACTTCATATGTTCCAGACGAATCACCCGAGGGTGAAACTACATAGATGCCTTTGTTGATCACTGCTCGCTTGCATTTCGCCACACTAGGAGGAATTGCTACATCTTCACCGGCTAGCCGAATAGCAAGTTCATCGCCCTTAAATGATTCTACTGACCGAATGTAGCCGTATCCACGTTTACGTCCATCAGCCATTGCTTCAATGTTGGCATACTCCACAAAGAAAAAGTCCACTGGTTTCACAAACCGCCCAGCGAATCTACTTGCATGCCACTTCACTTGCAATTGCGGGAACGATTCACTAGAATCCTCATCGACGCTCGACGTGTCTTCGTGACTCCCACTCGCAGTAGTAGTCGCCGATGCGCCAGACGGGAACAGTAGCGTCTGTCCAGAGCTTGACATCGTCAACGGCACACGCTCCGGTAGCTCCATCCGCTTAATGACAGCGGCATGCAACAAACCTGGGAATACTTGCGACTCGATGTCAAAGTAGCTCCTCGAGTTGCTGGGGGAGAGGTACTCCATAATCGTGCCGAGATGCGCCTTGACCTCGCACGACACACGGAAGTAGAGTTTGGTGGACGCGTCCTCCTCCGCGGGGAGGTTCGCCGGTCTGTACACGTGCACGTCCTGCGTCCTCTTGGCGAGCTTCCACGTGACTCTGCCGCAGAGGTTGCTGAAGTCGATGGCCTCGTGGGCCTTCTCCTCCAGGCGGCCGGCAATGTTGGCCACGTTGTTGCTGACCTGCGAGGACGCGGGCGAGCCCGGTCGCTTGAGCCCGGAGGACGAGCCCAGCGCGCTGCTGTCCAGCTTGGCCGAGTGCGTGCTTTCCATGAGCTCGTCCACGTGCAGCCGGCCCTTCTCGCCCCTGCCGGGCCTCCGGGCGGCCTCGGCGTCGTCGTGCTCGTCCTGGTTGCTCTGCTGCTCGCTGTCCCGGCTCAGCGTCTGCGCGCGCGGGTAGCTGCCCAGCGAGAAGGTCATGTCGAAGGAGCTGGGGCGCATGGGCTCCACGGTGTCGACGCCGTCCTGGTCGTCCACGCCGTCGAGGCGGAAGCGGTCCATGCCGGCGGCGTCTGCTCGGCCCTGGAAGGGGGCGCGGGGGCTGCTGACTCGATCGAGGCGCGCGCGCGCTGCAGGCCGCGGATCGGAGCGGGGAAAGCGCAGGCGCAGGCGGGAGGTCGCTCAGCTCGCGGCGCGGCTCTCGCTGCTCGCACGCGTGACGCAGGGCGGACTGGGCGGCGGACACGGAGCGCGGCGGTTTCTCGCTCCTTCCCGCTCGAGGACAAAATGCCGAGTGACGGCCAGCTGGTGTCGTCGGAGCAGCGGTACCAAAACGCGGGTACATGCTACACTGCAACAACGTATGCCGTCGTCCGATCGCCATGTTGCAGCGAGAGCCATGCTATGCAGCACAGCGATCGGTGCCTGCACACCCTCGCTCAGTGACAGTCTCGCCGCTCGCGTGCTGCGCCCGGGAATCTCGCAGCTGGCGCGCGACGCCGCACTCGCCAGAGCTCGTTCTAAAACGTGCTTTTTTGCCCCACCATGGCAGCCTGTAACAGGTGCTGTTGTTATAACCGATACGTAACTAGCTCCGGGAACGTGCAGTCGCTCGTCCGCCGTTGTTCTTCAGCCTCTAGAGTGCCAGACCGCGACGAGAAGATACTCGTATTATGCCCGAGCTGCAGCCCCCGCGCCTGCAAGGATGCATTGAGTTGACCAGGCTCCTCTGAACCGTGTGGAAGCGTTGGACCTAAACGGTATTGAGTGCCTACCCGCGACCGCGATGTTTATTCACCAAAGGAATCGAGCAAATAGACTTCGACATTACTAGCAAATTTCGTCACTAATAGTTTGCGTGATGCTTTCGTCGTCAGCAGGGCTTTCGCTACGATCGATGTCTGCTGAACTCGACCGAAATGCTTGTTGTGAAAGATGGTTAGGTTATTCTCACAACCTTTGATTTATGATACATGTAATGCCGAATAAAGTGTCTTTCCTAATTGTGTGCCTGGACTTATGCATCCTTTCACTTTTAGCAAAAGCTCGCTTTTCTTGCGGAACCACAATTCGTCGACTTGTCGTTGTTGACCCGTGTGGTGGCTATCGTCAACGTGAGCGTCATCCCATCGCGCTGCGGTGCTATACATGAATATTACCTTCTTAAAATCCGGGCGACGACACGGCGTCTCAGGGCTTCTCGCGCGTCGACCAGATGGATATTCCTGCTCAGCTTCAGCTTTTCGAAACGCTCTTGAGGCAGCGCCCGGATCTTCGCGGTGGACAAGCCCACGTAGTACTTGACGTGGCACGTACGGACAGTCGAGTGCGGGCATTCCACTCGAGGACAGCACTGAAAATTATGCCGGAGAAGCTAGGCGTTGATTAGCAAGGGCACACAACACCGAATCACATTCAATAGTCAAGCCCACATCTATCCCTTATGTGGTTGGTGTTTCCTTCTGAAACTCTAGTTGCCCCAGCGAAGACCTCTTCAGCCGTTGTAAAGTTAAAGGTATTAATACTTCTTCCAGTTTTGATCTTTTGCAGGGTGTAAGGTATTTATCAGATTATTATGTGCGAGTATTGTACGTTTTGTCTGTCTTGTTAGCACGTAAGCTTAGAAGCGGTGGTGATACGATCATCTGATAATCCTTTTCACTTATAGATGGAAAATTCATACGCAGAAGGTAACCGCAGTGAGCAAAAATCCTGGAGAAGCAGTATTATCGCTGAGTACGTCATACTGTGACTTACTTATTAATAGTAAAGTATACCGGCTAGCATCGAACAATCTGCTCGCAGCGATGACGAAGGTAGAACCGTTGTCTATGGAAAGCCCTTTCCCGTTTCACGATTCCCAGATCATGGACCAGCGGCGTTCCAAAGCCACTGGTGTGTTAGTTATTTCTGGGGGCAATTGCAGCTGGGAGTAGCTTGCTGTCCCCGGTTTGGTCTGATCATTGCCCATGGGACGTGGGCTGTGATGACCCAACTCATCAACTTCACTTCAAATGAGGAACCCACCCCTGAATGCAGTTGCACCACAGTGCTCTGTCGAGCTAAACCAACACAATGAGTGTATTCCATCTCGAGCGCAGCTTGCTTTTAAACTGGCTTTTGACGCTAAACGTCTGATCATGATCTCCAACCTTGGTGAATACTCTAGGCAAAGGGTGATGACTCTGGACATATATCGTCAGCACACCTCTTTTTCTCGAGTAGTGCTATGCTGCTTCGTCACTCCATGGCCGGCGTTATTGCTATCGCTTGTGATTGAAGCTATTCCTCTCCAAGATCCTTCGCTGGGATGGCAACACAACTATAGGTTTTGGATTCGCCTATCGATCTCCATTGCGGCTGCTGCAGCTGGCACACTTTTCCAAGTTCGAGAATCTTTCGCTGGACTTTCATACGGAAGAATAGCCCTTGCGGCGATTGGGACGGGATTTACATCCTCAATAATGACGATGCTATGTGCGAGCTTGGGGGTATTCCCTCTTCCATTTTCTTGGGTTTTGATGTGTATCCCGATTCAGATAATGTTTCTGGTATTTTCCTACGCAGTAATAAGGCAACCCCTCAAGATTTCATCGATCGAGAACCACCTTCATGGCGTATTTCCGGTGTTTAGCAAATCACTAAAGAATAGGATTTATCTCATTCTCTCCCCAGCACTTTTAGGGATGGTCTACGTCATTTTTGGTGTTGTCTTTACAAAGTGCACGCAAAGACAGCAATTCGGACTCTTGCTGTTCATGCCTATCATGAAGCTTCTGCTTAAGCACTTGGTTGCCAGGCTTGCATCCAGCAACAAAACCTCAATTCCCGCAGTCATCGCCTTTTCAGTAGATGTGTTCAACGGGTTGTACAGCTCCATTTGTATGCATTCGTTCAAACTGTGGTGGACACCGTTGGTGATGATTGTGTTGAACATCATTCGAGCTATTTTTTCACTTTTGGAGATTAGTCACTCTGTGAAGTCGTTGCACAGGCAATACCGAACTTCGAGCTCGATTATGAATTGCCAGTGGCAGGCTCTGAATTCTTCAGAACAAATGTGCTTAGGGAAAAATGACTCGTGCTCAACCCAAGTCAAGGAACGAGATATGTCCGGGAAGATATTGTTTCACCTGGAATACCTCACCCTTGTGGCATACGTCGAGACCATTATCCCATTATTATACGCAGTCCATTTATTGGTTCTTTACCACTTGCCAAACGCAAAGTATTTTCTTCACGTACGATTGCTCACCTCTGACAAGCTTAAGCATATCATTGAGAGCATTTTGGCGTACGTTTCAGTCGAGATCATCACCCTGGTGTGGCTCCACGTAGAATTGAAGCGAAAGATCGGTTTTTCGCTGTTTTACCAACTTGCGTTTGTATTGGTGAGCGAAACGGAGCTGCTTCAGGGACAGCTATTCGTCTGGGTCCTCCTAATGTTGCAGCTCACGCTGGTGTACCACGGTACGCTGTCTACGGAAGTACAGTAAAGGGTTTACAAAAGATACTTACGGGGCTCGTTTTAGGCATGGATTTCACGTTTACATTTGCGTGGATGACTTGAATCCTAACTCCGATTTTAAACGCTTTGCCATGTTCTGCAAATTGGCGGCTGAAATATGAAAAGAGACGGAGGCGGTCTTTGATGCTTTCTATCAGCTACCACAGGGTCGCCTATCAGAGCAATGAACGTATAGGACATTCTGTCACGTATCCGATACCGACGCACGTTGATATTTATCCCGGAAAATGCATCGATCGAAAGGGACACGTGATTTACGCCAGGTATGCTTTCTCTCCATGTACTCTGATTTGTCTTCATGAACTGTTTGCCAACGCCTGCAGCTCAGCTTTCAGGCCAACGTTCAATTTTCAGAGCAACGTTATCGTGTACGGGAACGTTGATATAATATCTAATGCTGCTTAGATCGCTACGTGAACGCATTCAGTACCACCTCATTGTTTATCAACAGCTCTCAGTTCACCGTGGCACCTGGTGTATGCACTGCCTTGTAGCCACCATCCGCGTTGTCGTCCTTCAGGTCACCGTCCTCGCTCAGCGTGCTCAGTTCCTCCAGCGTCATGTTCTTCGTCTCCGGCACCCAGAACGAGAACAGCAGGCCGAAGAAGCAGCACGCTGCAAAGATGTAGAGCACACCCTTGAAGCCGAACGAGCCCTTGGCGATCACGGCGAAACACTGCGCGGCGATGATGGCACCGACCTTGCCGGACGCAGCCGAAATGCCATGGCCCGTCGAGCGCACGGCCGTGGGGAACACCTCGGCTGGGATGATGAACGTGGTGGAGTTGGGGCCAAAGTTGAAGAAGAACTGCGCAAACGAGTACATGACGACGAACACGGCCGTGTTGTCGGTCTTGAGCTCGTTGAGAAAGATGGCCATGAAAAGAAAGAGCAGCGTCAGCAGCGCGAAACCCATGTACTGGATGGGCTTGCGGCCCCACTTGTCCACGAAGTAGACCGTGAACCAGTAGCCCGGCACCGTGCCGGCCAGGTTGATGATGGCCGTGCCCACGGAGCGGTTCCACAGGTCGTCGTAGATCTTCTGGTTGCCCGTGGATGTGGCGCTGCCGTAGCCGATGATCTCG
>BSXT01004668.1:0-15136 GCA_030267785.1 Phytophthora fragariaefolia
ACCAACGCGGGGGCGACGCTTTCGTGCAGCAGTGGCGCCTGTGTGATCAGCACTTCGCGCTCTACATCCTGGAGCCGCAGGTCTGGAAGATACAGGACGCCAGCCACTCCGTGCTCGTGGAGGTTGAGGTCATGCTCTACCTGCGGTTCCACCGCCAGACCATCGCCATGCTGTTCCCGAGCCTCAAGACCGGTCAAGTGGACCCCGAGCTCGTGCTGCCGCTTGTGACGGGCACCACCGCCGTCGCGGCCACCTACAGCTTCGTGGTGGATCGCACGGGCTACGTGAGCAGTCTGCTGGTGAGTCTCCAGCTGTTGGAGACGCTGCGCCGAGTACTCGGCTCGCTCGAGAGCGTCGTGCAGCTCACGGACGGGTGTCGGCTCGCCCTGGGCAGCGGCACCATCACGATGGCGTAGAGAGCTACCCGTTACATCATAGTCACGCCCGGCAAACCCGGTAGGACTATGCTGTAACGATACTTGTCCCCCAACACGTTGAGTTTTTTTTTTCTCGTTCCCTCGGCTCATAGAGTGCGCACCACCATCGGCAAGATTCTGCCGTTCACCCGTTGAACTTAGGCGAGGTCGGCCAACACGCGCCGTCCAAGGCGTTGCTGCCCTCGGATCACGATGTCTAATGCTACGGGTGGCGCGCAGCAGCAGCACCCGTCCAGACAGCCCATCCCCGCTGCTTACTAACTCGGTGGCGCATTCGTCGCATGCTCGGAAGGAGCCGGCGGGTCCGGCGCAGCTAGCGAAGTCAAGTGGGGGCAATACTATGACGCGCCACTTCCCATTAACGGCACTCCGCTGATTGCTGCTCGCCTGTCCTGTCAAACGGAGCAGCTGCACCCATTGGCCGCCGCCAGTTCTTATCCGCCAGCGTCACACGAGGCGACACCACAACCCCGGCCGCAAAAGTGCAGCCATCTGCTCACTTCAACGTGGGGCTGAAGTAACACGAAAGTAAGAGGTGACGGACAGAAACGATCCATCTGTAACGGCCCTGACTAACGGACGAAAGGGACCATTAAGATACCGGAGACCAATGGCGGAGCTCGTGGTGGAGGCGGACGCGGACGGCAGCTTCGACGCCGGCGCCGCCGCGCAGGCGGAAGAGCTGCGCCAAGCGGGCAATGAGGCGTTCAAGAGCCGCCAGTTCCGCGAGGCTGAGGCGCTTTACTCGCGGGCGCTGGAGCTGCAGAGCTGCAACCGTTTACTCCTCGGGAACCGCTCGGCGGCCTTCCACCAGCTCGGGGACTTCCCCGCGGCTCTGCAGGACGCAGAGAGGGCGATTGCATTGGCGCCAAGCTGGCCGAAGGCCCATCTGCGCAAGGCGGCGGCCTGCGAGTCGCTGCAGCGCTGGGATGAGGCAGTGCAGGCGTACGAGCAGGTGCTGGCGCTGGAGCAGGATGAGACTTCGACTGAGGCCAAGAAAGCAGCCGCGAGACTGCGAGCTGTTAGGGGGAAAGTGCCCGGCAAGGCGGTGAAGAAAGGCTTCCTAGAGGGCGGAGCCAAGGCATCCATTTACAGGGAGATGGAGGATCTGGGGGAAGACTCGACGAGGAGGTCCTGGAAGCTCATGCTCAAGAAGCTGCTTGACGGATGCAATAGGAGAGGAGTTAATAGCTATGGGGAGAGCGTTGTGCTGGACGACGGGGTGTTTGCCAAACTGCTGAATGAGGAAGAGTTCCAGAGACTCATTTATCCGGGGATCCCCAAGGAGCAGCTCGCCCACGCGCCGAAAAACTTGCAGACGCTGCTGGAGGACCCGTGGTACGAACAGGAGCTGCTGGCTATCATGCCCAAGGTGCAATCCAAGGCAGTTAGTGTGCTCACGAATGTGAAGAAGAGGGGCGCAGAGCAAGGGGAGATCATGGATCCGGCGACAGAGCGCATGCTGATGCCGCAAGTGCTGCAGGAGGCGTTTGGTAGAGAGGTGCTGGCGATGGTTCATCGCGTGAACTACCAGAAGCACGTCAAACTGGCGAACGATGCGAGGCTGATAGCGGACCCGAACTCGGAATTTGCAACGTGGGATCAGCTGGACGATAAGTTTCTGGATGAACTGTTGGTTGAAAACAGCGATGTGCGCGGCGTGGCAGTCATGGACGAGTTCATGGGCGAGGAGTGGACGCAGTTGCTACTCAATGACGTGCTTCGAATGGCTAAGAGCGGGCTGCTGATGACCACAGCACCGAACGTCGACGCTAAGCACGTGCTAAGCGGCCAAAACACAGGAAACCAGATAGAGACTCTTCCAGGGGCAAAACTTCGCTTCGTCGAGCATAAAGACTGCGCTGCGGAGTACCCAGCGCTGGCCGAATTGATCGAGAAGATGCATGCACTTCCTTACGAGATCAACAAGAAGCGTCCAGAGAAGGCCAAGTTGTGTGCGCAATTTGTGCACTGCACCGCTGTGCAACAACTACCAGGTGGACATCACCAACCCCTCCGGTTAGATTGTGGACCCGGTGACAAGGACAATGGTTTCAAGTTGACGTGCGTCTACTTTTTTAATGCAATAATGCCACAAGATGGAGAGCAAAAACAAACTACGCTAAATTTGCGAGCGAGCTTGAGCGAAAACGCTCCTGTGCGACGGCTGGTTCCAGAGCCCGACCGCCTCGTAGTTTTCCGAAGTCAATCTGTCCTCAATGAGATCACGGCAGTCCCGGATAGCCTAGACCTATTTTACCTGACGTTCTGGATCCATGGTCAGGGCTTGCAGTAGAAACCAAAGAGGGAGATAATGTACCAGGAATATACTCCGCAGTATGTACTTCTTTAACATTCTGTAGCGTGGGTTACATGTAGTACAGGAGGCCTTACTGTTATCGCCGTCGGTCAGGTGTACTTGACAGCAGAAGTTCTGCATCAAGGGAAACAGGAGCCAATGGAAGTTTTGGGCGGCTTGGCAGATGATGCTTGTGCATTTTGATTAAAGATTCCGTTGAAGCGTTCGACCCGGTAGGGTGACTTGATGGTGTTGATGTGGATGGCGACATCCGTAGCATCATTAAGTCGGCAGTAGAGTCCGTCGCCTGGTCGGGACTTTCAGATTGGAGACTTTCACTTTGCAGTGATAACTTGGCGTCGGATCTGGTTTTATACAACGACGGCAGCATGGAAGTGGCGATTACCGTTGGAACCTCATCCTTCGCCGCACGTAAGGCCACTTGATTGCAGTTTTTCCTATTGTGGCGAACTATCGGGTTACCCCTAGCAAGTGCCCCCGGTACCATCGCCTTTGTTGGCAAATAGATCATTGCCACTGGAGGTTTCAACGAAGCGCTTCCACAACGTTTCTTCTTCAACGCAAGCGCAGTGGGGCCAAGTAGCGGCTTCTTAGTAGATGTTGGCTCTGCCAATACAATTGACATATCCACAGTACATGAATGAGCCTCTTGCCAACATTTTTGGCAGTTGACGGTAAAACACGACGAACACCACAGAACAGCGCCTCGAATGGAGCAAGTGCAGCACACGAGAGCCTCGTCATTCTTCTCAGCAGCATCCATTTCGGGTTCTGTATTACCAAAACCTGAATGCTCCGCATGTACCTCGGGATGGTGTCCTTCTTCTCCAATAAGTGCTTCGTCAGAAGCAGTGTTTGCTCTAAGTACCGAGTGAGCCTGCTCCAGCATCTCAGATAGATCAGCAAACTTTTTCCATTCGTCCTGCTTGGAGGAAGCAATATCACGAGATGCTGAGTCACTTGGGGTGGAGATCCTGTCGACAATCTTGCCACCACTGATGAACTTCCACGACTTGTGGAGCTGAATTTTGCGGCGAATATTGTCGGCGTGTGTGACTCGAGCTTCTTCCGAAGGAAGTTGATGCGCAAGCATGTGTTGACTGGCAGAAGCCTCCAAAGCTTTTCGTACTCGCTCGGCTGTGACCAGAGCTCGAGTTGCTGGCGGGCCGGGATCCTCCGATGGCTGAACTAGTCGAGGGGTTATGCCTGCTTTCCAGCTCATGAAGACCGGCTGGATTTCGTCGAGCTCTTTCAGACGCCGAGGGCACTCTGGTGGCATGGACTTACTCTTGTAACGTCGAACAGGTGTCGCCGTCACAAGACTTTGGATAATGGTGTCCAGAGCTCCCACATATTCATCGACTGAATTGTCGAGGTTGAAGTGGTGAAGAGCAGGTTGGATCGCGCCTTGGATCACAAGTTCGCAGAACGGCTCGAACTCAACACCTTGTTCGTTTGTATACCAAAACGACAAGTGTGTAGCTGCCGATGGAGTCAACGATATTCCAACTGACTTGCATAATTTCACCATAGTAATGCTGCACTCAAATGGAGACCTGGTTTGGACATCCGATGCTAGTATTTTATCATCGATATACGCGCCCGAAGGCTGACCATTAGGGCGATTCAAGATGAGAGACCAGAGCCCAGCAAACCGCCCGAAGATTGCCGCTCGATTCTTTGGGGTATCCGAGATCTCGGTACCAAATAGCGGCGCTGGTGTCGTTGGTCGTGAAGCATAACTTGTCGTCGGCCGGGATCGAGTGGATATTAATCGCTCCAATGACGCTCGTCCTAGTAGAGGCTTTGGCATCATATTTGCCTTAGCAGTCGTATGACTTGTTTGTGGCACGAGGTCGAGATTTAATATCTCGATTGGCTTTTGGCGAAGAACTTGCATGATCGGCCTTGAAGATTCCTTCTCGTTATTGAGGTAGAGGTAACCCTCCCACGGACTTGGCCGAGGAGATGACTTTGCAGGAGTTGATCGCCGATTTTTTCTAGACCTGGACCGTTGTTCGTCTAAGGGATCCAACGAGTTCTGATTCGATCGATCCTCTGGAAAAGTCGATTCATCTCTCAGTAGTCGGTCAGTGTCAAAATCTCCCCATTCGTTTACATCAGCTGAGCGTGGTCGGTCTTCAGGACGATCATCACTGCGACGTGCAGTCTTCCTCTGCACTGTTGAGTGCTTTTTCCTGTGCCTCATCCCACGATTGCTAGTTGGTGGAGGGGCATCAGCCCCAACAGCGGTATACGGCCGTGGAATATCTTCGTACGCACTGTTGCCACCAAATCCGCTAAAAGTCGGCGCTGCCGAGTGCACTTTACGCACGGGAAATTCCATCGAAGCGTTTGTATTTCGTTCAGAAGCCAGCAAGTGCCTGGAGATTTCGTCCTCGTAATCCAAGGCAGATAGATCAACATCGTTCCCAGCGAACTTTTGAGTTTGAAAGTTAAATTCACCGCTGCTTAGAGATTGATTATCGTCATTAGGTTCTAGAAGATGGTCATTGCGCACCAAGTCCATTGCTCAGGAGTCGAGTTGACAAAATTCCCAGCTGAAGGAAGAATGCAGTCGTCGAACACTCTAAAAGCAAACTCGGGACATAGTCATCTTCCCGCTAATTTTAGGTAATTTGTGTTTCCCATATTTGCTTTTGATGGCACCGTGCCTTGCTCTCTGACGAGCTACTTGCTTCTGATCGCACAAGTAGCAAGACTAATGTACACGGACGCATTGTCGCCGCGGCATCGAGGGAGCCCATTGACCCGCAGAAACCGTGATATCCTACCACCTACCAACAATTGTCTCGAAGTCCAATGGAGATTTCTTCAGCACAAACCCCCTAAACCACCACTTTTCGGGTTGCCGCAACGAAAGCCACTGCTTGCCGGTCCAATACACTCACCGAGTCTCAATGCCAGCGTCATCACACCCAGAAAACATCTCGACCCAGATTCAACGCGCGATTCGCCGTCGCGGTTATTTCATATGTTTGAAGTGCAAGACGTGGAAGCAGAGGACTTCAGCAGCATGAACGTGCTTCAGCCTTCAGCTCAACAGAGTAATGTCACCGAAAGTCCCCGCACGAGTCGCACATTAAATGATCTCATGGGAGAAACCCAACGTCAAGCGATGCTCGATCGGATACTAGCTGATATGGAGTATTTGTCAGTGGAGCCGACACATCCGCGGCTCGGTCAAGCTGACGACGATAAGAAAGCTACATCTCCGAGAAATCCGCAACGCGCTAGAGGACACAAACCCTCCATTCTCCAAACTGCCTTAAAAACCGAGCTCAACTCTTCCCTCGGAAAACAACACAAGTTCAATGCCTTGTGGTCCCTTAGTAGCCAAGGTGGATACTCGGACGATGTGGATGATGATGATGATGATGACGAAATCTTCGACGACGATGCAAACGGCGCTGAGACCGATGGAGGAGGGCACGGCCTCGAGAGGAGCAAGGACAGAAAGCGGCGTCAGCGACGCAAGATCCAGCAGTTCAACCAGGAAGTCGAGGGCCCACGCATCTTTTGGCAAAAGACAAGCGGCGCGAGATCTGCCGCGGATGTACCCGAACGTCTGCTAACTATGTCCCCTTCACCTCCTCAACGAATGAGGTCCGCTCACATTGTACTGGGTCGACGCTCGTACACGCCGCGCCAAATCCTTTCGTCATCAGGTGGGAACGAAGGCCACCAACGCAATAGCCGCAACAACCTCACCGCTGAGTCGGCCGCGGGCGACCAGCCAGCATCCAGCACCAAGAACTCGACCTCCAAGATGTCGCCAAGACGACGTCGACGACACAAGTTGCTCATTCACGCCGCTGCCACTTCACCCGGGCCCAGCAGCGCCACCACTGCACCGGTCTCTCCCCCGAGGGCGCAGTATGGAGCTTGGTACGTCCCTCAGTCGCAATGGTGGACCCTGCATCAAATCGAGCAGCAGACCGTCGACGACAGGCTCCCAGCGTCTGCAACTCCCACCCCTGACCTCGACGAACCTCATTGCCATGGCGCAAGCACGTCGCCATCGCAACGCCAGCACAAACCGCCGCTGCCGCCCGCAGCGCTGTCGCCTCGAACCGTCGAGAGCAACCACTTGTCGGCGGCCAAGCCCGCGCTCCAGGCGCTGCGAGGGTCTCACCTCATCCATGCACACGCACCCGGCAGCATGTCCAGCAGCAGGATCCCGTCCGCGAGCTCGCGTAGCAGCGCCGCACCGCCCTCTGCACCGGGGCCACTTGAACTTCAAGTGGCGGGCATTCCGCAGTCGTACATCGGCCGCGAGTATCGCGCATATATCATCAGCACCGGCACGACCGTGCCCCCGTACCTGCAGTGAGTCTGACTCACGGCGTGATGGCAGCGCCAAAGCCACCAGCGCCGCTCGTTTTTGCCTTCAAGTTGAAGCTCGCGAATGACTGGCATCGCATCGTGGATGCGTCCGTCTCGAGAGATCGCAGCAGCGCGGACACGAACAGCAGATGCGCAGCACGTCGGCGGGTGGTCATCGGCACGTTGGCAGCAGCTCCGATCGTCGGAGAGCGAGCTGGGGGACACCGCCATCGAGAACTGGACGCGCATTGCCCCGGAAGATCGCCAGCGTTTTGAAATGATCTGCAGCGTGCGGGATTTGGACCCCGTGCTCGACGAGAGCGCACGAGACGCAACAGACAGCGGCACGTGAAGGTGACGACCACCTTGCGCAGTGTGCGCAGCGCCAGGTATACTGTACACCTGACGTCTGTGTACATGTGCGTGTACTCACGTCAATCCGGCGCGCTGCCAATCTCCGAGACACTCGAGAGCTCCATGGCCTTAACCCGCTCACGCCTCGACGCTTTCTATTGCGTCCACGCAGTCACCTCATCGCCAGCAATCCATGTGACATCTCACCCTCGAGACGGTGCACGTCCTCCCCGTTGAGTTCTTGACCACAGCTCGGCCGCCCTGTCGGATCGTCGGGGACTTCCGTGTCATGAATAAATTATGTTACGATATTAGCAAAAGAGGCGGTGCTGCTGCGCGCCGCCCGGTACGCCCCAAGTCACACTACTTCGCTCCTGTTCACTACATCCACCCGCGGCCCCTTTTTCTTCGTTCTGTACATGATTCTGATGATACTCCGCCCCGGACTCGCAACTTTTATGCCGGGCGGGTGTCGACGTGGAGAGGGGGGGGCCCACGGAGGCAGCGCACTGCTTGACCCCCACGCCCCCCTGCCCCTCTCCGTCCTATGTCTCTCTTGGTCCCTGCAGCTTTCCGTCGACCCAGCAGGGGGGAAGCCGCTGCTGCAACCTCTCGACCCGCGCCCGCTACATGTGCTCGCGATGGCACTCCATGCAGAGGAAGAGCGAGTCCGACTTCTTGCCGAACTCGCACGGGAAGCTGATGCGGCCGCTCTGCAGCCAGCGCTTGGTGAGGAAGGCCTTGAACTGGCCCAGCGCCTCGCGGAAGAACTCGAAGAGGTTGGCGCAGATGTTGCCCGCGGGCCCGGCGGCCTGCCACGACTGCAGGAAGGCGGCGAGCTCCCCCACGGACGCGTCGCGGATGTCCTCGTCCCCGATGAACTCGGTCACGTTCTGCACGAAGGCGGCGGCCAGCGGCCACGACAGCGCGAGCCGCGCCTTGGCCACGCTCTGCATCTGGCCCACGGCGAAGGGCAGCGACGCCAGCATTTGCCGCAGCTGCGCGAAGCTCAGCAGCGCCGCGCGCTGGCAGTAGTGCGCCACGTCGCGCAGGTACTCGAGCACGCCGGCCACCACGCGCGCCGCCGACATGTCGTCGGTGGCGCCGCCGTCGCGCGGCGGCTCGGCGGCGGCGCAGTCGCCCCACAGCAGCGGCGACAGCTCGAGCTCGGGCTGCGCCTCGTCCAGCGGCGGGAAGCTCTGCGCGCGCAGCTCGCGGCGCGGTAGCAGCACGGGCTCGCTGCCCAGGCCCGCCGAGAACTTCTTGCAGGCCAGCGCGTCGGCCGCGTCGGCGCCGTCCATGGAGCACTTGGAGATGGTGCGCTTGAGCGTGTGCGGCTGCATGACCCGAGCTGCTCTTAAAGCCGATGGCGGCGGCGACGACGTCACCTGCGGCTTGCACGGCACGTTGCCAAGTGAGCGAGCGACTGGGAAGAGGCACCGTTTCTTTTCAAAGATTTGGTGTGTGGCCCACACCACGAGGGCGTCATCGACGCCCGTGTGCAAAAGAGAGGCGAGTTACCGCCGGCAGCTGTCGCAGCTTGATCCGGTTTTCCGTCGTTTTCTGGGCGGCGTTGACTCGAGCGTGTCTTGGGCGCCGCTTCTTTCCACGGGGGGGGGCGACCCCCACGCCGGCCCCGAAAGCTGTGACCCGCAAAGCCGACCGAGCTCCATCCGAGGCCTCGCCAATGCTGCAGATAGCCAGCGCGTCACCAGCAGATCTTCAGTTGCGCCCCTTCCCACTGCGTACGGCTCCTTTGTCGAGACGCACCCTACGGTACGCGCACTTGTTCGAAAAAAACTGCCGCCCGCTTGCTTGCTCTTCCGGGCTGCGCACGAGCGTTGGACCGCCGTTGCTTTGCCAGGCTAGGCGCGGGCGGGTTTCCCAGAAACGAAGCGCTGCTTTGACGCCTTCCGCCGACTTGGCAGGCACGGGGACGCAGCCTCGGACGCCGCACAAATTCCAGGCGGTCATCAAAAAAAGAATCGGCACCCACTGCTGCGCCCGACTGGACCAGTCTGCGCGTGTCCCGCGCGGTCGGTCGCGCTAGCCCAAGGGTGCTTCAAACATTGCTGGTTGAAGTTGTACCCAAGTTCAAGCACAGAGACGCGACACCCTTAGGAATAAGCACCCCGCCTCGAAAGTAGGCTCCGCCGCACTTGACCCAAGCCGGGCCTGGCCACCCGTTGCGGCCGCCCAGCGCCGCTTGCCTGGCCGCCGCACGTGCTGGTCTCGACCGCGACGCAGAGCGCCGGCCCGCGCTTTGCCAGTTCACAGCACAGCGCGCCGTGAGAAGATTTCCACTGCATGTTGCACGTTTCACGCCCAAGCAGCGCCGCGCGTCTGTGCAGATGGCAGGCTGGCTGCTTGGTTGGGGGGATCCAAGCAGCAGCAGCAACGCGCTGACCGCAATCGCGGCGGTGCCTGGGCGTTCCGCGGGTCGCGCGGCACTCCACTCCGCCGACCGGCGACGCAAATCTTGTTGCCTTTTCCACTGTGTCGGCCAGCGCCGTCGACGCCGAGTTAACGCCGTCTTGATGCGGACTTGAGGCTACGCCTCTGCGCGCAGCTGGCCGTCGTAATCGGCGGCGACTCGCCGCCGGAAGGGATAGCAGCGAGGCGTGTCATACGCGTGCAGTGTCATTGTCCATGTATACATGTAACGCACTTGCGCCACGGTCTCCGCAGTACACTGCCGTGCACGGAACTCGTTTCGATTGGCCGCCATCAATCCAGCGGGTGTCGACAATGCGACTCCAGTGCGAGGATGAGCCCTCGGGCTCACTGGAATTCGGTCTGATTTGCCCCGCGTGCCCCTGCGTCGGCGGAATGGCCTCCTCTGGCCCAGCGCCTGGGCGTGTTACGCGCGACGTGTCCAATCTGGCGGATTGGATGGCGGCCGTCAGCTGCCGCGTGCCGGGGCAGCGCGCGTTCGTCCAAGCAGAAGTCGTGAGGTCCGAGGCTGCGCGCTCGCCGGCCTTGTGGCGGACCGCCACGTCCCCCGCGCGCAGAGCAGCTCGCCCGCTTGAAGCTGGCTCGGATGGCATTCACCGCGAGCGCAACCTGCGCTTCCTCGCGGCTACTGTAGGGCCGCAGCGCGTTTCGCGGCGGGGTCATCGCCGCGGACGCAAGGCTCCGGTTCATGGTCTGCTGCGTCGGATGATGAGCTAAGCAATGCGTTGAAGGCGTCGGGGCTGGCTCACAGCCATCGGAGCGCTGAGGCCCACGCGGGGGCGGGAATGCGACGACGTGGCGACTGCCTCGAACCCTCGAGCGCTTCGACGTGACCTCCTCGACGACGGTCACCGAAGCAGAAGTCTGGCGGCCTCTGCTTGCCGCCAACGGGCGGTGTACACGGCGGACCGCTACGGCAAAATTTGGGGAGGCTGATCGAGCGACTCAAGCTGCGCGGTCCTGCGTCATCAAGCCGCAGTTGGGGGCCACAACTTGACTCAACTGCGCCACTGCTGGTCCAGGACTGCTGGACCAGGAGTCCTGGCGAGCGAAGCAGCAGCTGGTAGGTAGGAAACAGCAACAGCAGTTCCTAGACGAAGTGGACTCCGCTTTGCTGACGGGCCTCATCTCATGCGACGAAGTGTGCGCAATTCTGTCGAAGGTCATCAACTCGGTGGTCTGGGCTCGTTGAAGTAGACTTTTGAGATGCGGTGACTGCAGCATTGTCGAGGCTCGAGTCGGCGATAAGCCACGCGGTTATCCAATCCCCAGAACACGTGTGTACTGTACCAATGCGCACAATTATCGATGCGAGTAGGCAACTACGTTCCCTAGGCACAGGTAGATATTTGTGCAAATTGGGAAGAACCGGTATGTTGTTTGAGTCATAAGCCAAGTTGAGCCTTGAAAAAGCATGATAGTTCTTCAGTCATGCACTCGGGTTGCGGCTTTATTTGATTACGAAGAAATATAGCTCTGCAGAAGTGCAGAAGTGCAGAAGTGCAGAAGTGTACTTTTGAAGAAGTGTAGAGCTGCAAATGTATATTAGATAAGTGCAGCGCTTTGGGCATGCAGAAGTTCTGTTTACTGATGCAGTAGTGCCAAGTTTTCACGTTGGATTGGCATTGTGGTAATGTCGATTGCTTCTTCACAGTTAGCAAACACCATGCCCCAAAGTTCGGGAGCTACTAAGTACACCATTTGAAATCAGAACTGTGTGATAGATTACCTCTAAGAAGTATCCTTCTCCACCGGAGCATACGGACTACAGGAGCTAACAGTACGAATGACACATCCTCACATACATGTACAATCTGTTTCTAGTTTATAAATTCACCTTACGATCGAAGATGTCAAAAGATAAAGATCACGCCTGGAAGCTGGCCACGATACAAATAACCGTATTCGAGCTTGAGGCAGCAGGCCCAGGAGTCAAACGTAACCATAGGCTTAGTCCTAGTTCCAATCACAATAGCCAGGTACCAGCCCCGGATCCACCACGCGCATGGAATGTTAGGTGCAAGATATGACTTTTCCTGGCAACGCCAAATTTAGTGACTCACAACACGTAGTACACACCGCGGAATCACTCTATCGACGAAGCAACTTGGCCTGCATAGCAGCCGTGGCAGTTATTGGCAACGCCTTGACTCGTGGTGTCTCAGGGCAGTGGGCGTCATCGAGTGACGAAAGGTGAGACGGCATTCATGGGTGAAATAAACACTGGTTTGAACAGCCATGCTACATTTAACATCGTTTGACATAGTGCGGCATCACTAAGAAGCTGCTGAAAGCAGTAGTGATGGCTGTACTGCAGCTATAATAGACCCGAAGTCTTCGAGTCGTTTGTATCCAAGTAACTGGGTTCTGATCCTCCATGGTGACAAACTCCGGTATCGCTTCACATTAGCCTAAACCCGTAGGGTTAGCCATCGCAAGGACCTATTGAGAAAAGCAAATAAGGAGCTCTTAACCAACGGGGCAGCGGCTATCCTTTTGACGAACGGGTGATCTAGGCAACCCTCAGCGGTACGGTTAAGGACATTACACCCACATTAATTAGGTGTACGTAAAAGACGAATGTGTGGAGGCATTCCGGCGGCTGTACATAGATGACGGACTGGGAATACTACTTCGAAGTATCCATTAACGTATGTTATGCGTTCATCGGGAACCCCGATGGAAGCGACATTCATATTTTAAAAAGTCGAAAAGGTGCAATCCTAATTTGGTCAAGTCATTTACAACCATTTCTTGTAAAACTTGAAATATGAAATCGTAGCGAGCGCAATGAAAAGCACGACGCCCCACCAAATGTAGTACCCATTGTGGTACTCGAGTTCTGGCATATTCGTAAAATTCATGCCATACAGTCCGGTCAAAAATTGGGCCGGCAGGAAAATAGCCGCAACCAGCGCTAGAATGTAGCTTACGTCGTTCTGTTGTGCAGCTCGAGCGTTATGAAAATCGTCAATGAGGCTGCGGCAGCGATCCAGGTGCCGTTCACAGTCTTCCTCGATCGTAGTAATGTGGTCCAAGACATCGCGAAAGTACCTTAGTGTCTCGCCTTCGAACTCCTCAGATTCTGAGATCTGTATGACAACTTCGCTCATGGGTTTGCAAAGCACTTGCAGACCCTTGATTTGTTTGGAGCAGCTCGCAAGTCGGCTAACGTCGAAGTAACGTGGGTCAAGGCTCAGCAGCCTCTCAAGCATGATTATTTTCGACCCGAGTGCATGTGTGATGGGCGTTAATTCGTCCACACACACATCCACAATAGTATAGACCAGAAAAGCCGTACTGTGTTGCCGCACCTTGGAGTATGACATATCCAGTCGCTGTTTCAGCATAGACCAAAGGGCAGTTGGATTCTCCTGGACACTGATCAGCACGTCTTCCATGATATACATGCTAAGCTGTTGTGGGGCGGTCATAACACAACCAATGTTGAGCTCCTCCAGACTCTTTTCTAACTCCTTCTTCGTCATGCTCTCGAAGGGTGACACGTCGTCATCTTGCACGTAGAGCGAAGCACGATACATGCTCTGATACTTCTTCACCAAAACCAAATCCCGCGCGTGAATAGTACGTAGAATTAGAGATGTATGCTCGTCATACTCCTCGTACTTTGGTCGCTCCACGTCTGCATCCAACGTATCCTCAACAGCCAACGGATGGAGCCGATACCGCACAGACAAGCGTCGAATGAGCAGAGGATCAATTCCTTCAACGTTAATCCATCGCACGGACGCCCAACCTGGCTTGGCCGAGTAGATAAATTTCTGCACCTGGTCGATTGGATACACGCTACGAATTCGATCTGGCGAGTACTCAATTGACCCCAGCACTGCACGGCCCGGCTTCCCGCGCTTCACATGAGTATACTCCGGCGGCATGTTTCGCAGGAAATCTTCGTTGAAAAGCTGCGCCAGCTTTATCTCTTGAATAGCAAACAAAAACTCTTGATATGTAACTCCACCGCTCTTGTCGTCATCTACCTTATCAATGAATACTTGAAACTGCTCGTCGTCTGCGCATGCAATCCCCATCGCCTCCAAGCCGCAGCGAAAACCTTCGTAGGACACCATCCCATCCTCTACTCCATAAACAACCGCCAACTTGTAAATACAAACCCATCGCGCATAAAAAATAAAAACTTACCTCCCGGGTTAAACAGCGAGAACAACTTGGTCATCTTGGCCGTCGTGAGGTCATAGTGCGGGTCCATGAGCGATAGATCATCGGCTTCGTCCACGGCGCCGAGGCTGTCCGACCAATCCACAGAGTTCGAGTCTCTGGCGATAGGCTCAATAGACCCAATGGCCATCAGCTGCAATATATTTTTCCCGTGCAGCAGTGTCGGCATGGGCGTCGTCACTTTACTTGCCACGTCCTGACCATTATTATTGCGGGCCGTAACCGTCGAATAAGGTTTCAGCCGACCAAAGTCGCCAGCCACGGAACTGGCTACACTGTCGCTCATGGTGCGCCGCAGTCGCAAGCCGTCGAACCGCACACCGTCATCCGAGGCCCAGTCCACGGGCTGGTAGCTGGTCGAGATCTCGGACGGAGACCGGTGCCACGACCGGTGGCTGCGGCCGTTTCCAAGGGCTCGAGGAATTGGCGGTCGCGTGGTCGGCGACAACGAAGCGGGCGGACTGCTGCCCGCTGCCACGATGGAAACGCGCTCAGGGCTCTGCATTCGATGGAAGGGGGCTGAAGACGAGTCGGCCATTCGACTGATGAAGAGCTGATCCAAATGTTCTAACCATTGGTTATTTTAATAATTATTAATAAATTATGTTCTAACCATTGGCCATTTTTATAATTACCTGAGGTCACTGAGGTCGCTGAGCATCGTGACGTGACGGATGAGGCGATGAGCATGGCCGAAGCGTCAGACGATGATGTTGAAGTACCTAATGACGTGGTACAATAACCTGGAAGACCTCGCGCACGGCAGGATCTGTTGCACAGCGGAGATGAGACCGCCGGGTCCTGGGTGCGGCGAGCTTCTCAGTACGATCTCACTTTAGATTTGGCGCCGTAGCGCGCACGACTTTGGATTCTGCGCCGAGAAGCGCACTTGACTTGTCTTCTGGCGCTGAAGCGCACAGCCGAACGAACTACGAACGAACGAACAAACGAGGGCAGGCTGACGTGTGAAGCCTTCGCGAAGTTATAGTGGACGGCTGATTAGCATAGACGACACTGAAGTGACGGA
>BSXT01004672.1:0-14330 GCA_030267785.1 Phytophthora fragariaefolia
CATCGAGTCTATGCCTCGTAGATGCGTAGAGGTGCTGGATAAGAAAGGCAACAAGACACACTACTGATTTACAATCACTTTTTTATACTTGATTTTTGTATTACTCACGTGGCCGATTTAACCTGGCGCAGTGCCAAAACCACCACCTTGTATGCTAGCTACATTATAGACTGTGAAATCGCGCGCGTTAGCACAAGTCCCTTATTACGACTAATAAAGGCTCAAACATATCTAAATAGCGTCGGCTAACTCGTAAAAATGAGCGAGATACGGCCCCCAATGTGGGTGGCCGATCTAACTTGTCGCCGAGTGTATTGCCGAACGCATGCTTTAGCTTTCTCCCCGATCATTTTCAGAAATGATAGAGCATTTGCATACAGATCGCCATCGCCCCGAAAGCATTGTACTGTACATTATTGCCTACCGGATATGATTCTGTACACAGGCTGTGCGAAACACTAAACAACCAACCGTACAGTACAGTATTGTGCTGGCACTTGCGTGTATCGCTGGAATAGGCGTTGCCGTGATTGTACATGTACTTCGCCAATCTGTGAATGCTTGGTTGTTGAATCAACGATAATGTTGATGCTCTTTCAGATGCTTTCACAATCCGACAGTCGCTTTTACAGCACAAGATTATGGCAATTATGGCTACATATTTGACTGCTTGTGAATGAAGTCGAGTCAAGTGTACAAGCTCAAGATGCGTGACCATCAGCGCTACAGTACTTAAGTATGTACTTCTACTGTACTCGATAAATAGCAGCGTACATCCCATACCTTGAGCACGTGCGAACGTCACTCTCTACGGTGCTTACCACATGCGCACGTCGGAAGGTAGGACACCGAACAGTTGATCATGCCGCAGATCCTATCCGGTCTGACGTTCACTTATCGATTTTCCTACCGTTGGAGTACAAGGCCTGGCGTATTGGCGATGCCAAAGGACCGCTTTGCTGAGAACCCTTATCCAGACCTCCAAGTGTCTGCGGAAGAGAGGCATCAGCTGGTTGACCTTGTGAACGGATTCTTAGAGGTACATTTTCAGAAGTACGAGGACTTTGTCGTCGTGGACAACCGACGGGTGGACGAGCAACGCTGGAAGCACTTCAAAACCAAAGACAATCTACATGTGTATGAAGACCGGTGTCGCAAGGATGATGAACAGGGTATGGAGCCTTGGAAACCAGATACTGCCCAGGGCAATACGGCACCCGTCATTAAGGATTTGCCTGTGATGCTTCGTGTTGGAACGGTGGTTGGCCATTTGGACGACCTTATGCTTGGTGTCGTGAACCCAACGCTAGATGTCATGCGTGTAAAGGCTTCGTACGTACATGATCTCGACGCAGGTGCAATTTTGTGTCCAATTGTCGAGCCAACCGAAGAAGAACCGTTTCGCTCGCTAATAATCAAGTGGATGACGATAGATGTCCCACTCCAATCAACTAGTCTGGTCAAGGTTCGTGATTTCGTCTACATCGAGGCGACCGGCGTTCTACACTTCGCCAACGGCGATCATGTAGGGTACCACCTGATTCACTCCATCGAGTTTCCTCAGACCAAACCACGACCTAACATCATCCGCGCCAATCTATCATACTTCAGCTTCTTCCGCCAGATTGAAGACGCTGTTGTCGATGTCTTTGGAACAAGCACGGTAGCCCCTGGAGGCGATGTCATGCGATTTATTTCGATCCGAGTTGCAACGGAAGCTTTACTCTCGTCGACAAACCTTGTTTTTTGTGGGCAGATGAAGAAGATGTCTTGGATGCTTCAGCATCGACATTCGGCGGATCGGCAAAGCCAACGAAATGAAAACTGTGTGATGTGCGGCAAAAAAACTACCTCAGTCAGGGGTAGACTTGGCAAGAGTACATGTAAACTGTGCTACGGATGTGTGTGTTACTCGTGCAAGATCCGAAGGCGCATCACCTTTATCGGAATTGATGGAACGGTAGTTCAGCGCAAAATTGCGTTTTGTTCAAAGTGTATCAGCACTGCGACCGTCTGCGACGCGAAGAAGGCAGCCATTGACCAAGCTGCAGGCTACAGAGCTTACAAAGCCTCCTCTACTTCGTCCCATTCCGATACAGCAGAAATATCGGGAATCGAATGAGCCAAACTACTTCTCGTAATGATTTCCGTTCCCTGTCATTGAAATATCGGGTTATATTTATGTACCATTCTCCATTTCGCGTCTTGGGGCAAAACCAGCGCTTCCTTTTCTTTCTTGATTAAAGTATTGTGGTACTGTTTTTAAAGCCAATGCTTCCTGAATACAGGAAAATCTAGTTGATTGTTGCTTCTGTGCTCGCACAAGATTGCAGGACAGTGTCATGATGCATTTGCAAAATCAAGAGCAGCGTTGCAGGATAGTTTGTTGTGCCACTCTTTTTATTGAAAGACGCGCCCAGCACAGTCCTATTGTGTCATTCACGTGTAAAGTATCATCTAACTAACCACAGGAAACCATTCCGCTTTAAAACTGATTCTGTGGTCATGGTCGTAACCAAGTACTGTACAATTGTATAACTTCAATCCATCTCCTACTCACTCGCTTCGGTCTTAACGAACTTCGTCGTTCTTCTCGTTTATCTCCGCGGGAACCCCATAAATCTCCACGCGAACGTAACCCTCGGTCGTGGGCAGGTCGATTTTCACACCCTCGTCGGTCTTCATGGGCTTTACCTCCTTTGGTCGTCACCACGACATGGTCGTCCACGGTTTCAACGGTCATCTTGCGGTGCTTCGGTTCGAATTCTTCAAACCTCATGCTCCGAAACTGCCGTCTGTGGTTAGCATGTTTATTATGTGCACGTTCTCCGTCGTCATCATCCGGGAGATCGGAAACCGTCTACAGGTACGGTCTGTGGAGTCGCTCTGATCTGACGGGAACACCACTTTCTCGTGCTCGTCGGCCCTTCTGTTCTGGGATTTACATAGCGGGGCACGCTGGGGCTGGTGGTCACTTTCGCTTGTGTTTTTAGCGCAATTCGCATCTTTAAAAAATAGATAATAGCTTAAATGCATAATGGCAAAACGGTAAGCACCTTTTAGAAAACCCATTTTTGGAATTTAAAAAAAGGGAAAATGCCCGAACGTGTATGTAATTGGTGGGGACTGCGTTGCGCTAATTCGCAAGTTGCGCTCATTCTACCACTTCTTGCAGCGAGGCGTGAAAGATAAAAAAAGAAGCGCTATCGAAGCAATGGCGAGGAGGGTGGCCAAAGCAGCACCCGTCGATGCAGCAACTGCCGTAAACCAGGGCACGGCAGACAGACATGCACGAGGCGCTGAGTCAGTAGTCCGTGCCAAATGCCTCTATTCTCTGAAATTTGTTTCAGAGTTAAGGAGTGGCTCCCAGCGACGTCTGATTTTGCAGCACCAAATAACCTGGTAATTTATATATATTGGGAACAGTTAGTTACGCAGGTACTGATTTGGAACACTCCGATTCAGTGCCTGGCACAGTTAATAAATTACCTGCGTGTTGCTTCCACCTCAACTAAGTGCGAAGAGCGAATGTTGCGCGATGGCGCACATGTACATGTATTTTATCGCTGCTCGGTTTGCTGCTAGCGAGTGCTAGACTGTTTATAAGAAGAGAAAGAAAAAGTAAATAATAGGAAATTATAGTGCTTTGTGCAGTGCATCCAACGTGTCCATCTGCCATACACCGACACTGTCGTTGCTCACGACGCGCGGATCAGGCTGTGCGCGCCTTCTTCACCCCACAGGCTTTCTCCGTTCTCTACTTGCCCGCGTGTGCGCGCAGGCAAGAATAGAATGGAGAAAAGGAGTGTTAGACAGTTTCAGTAATAATAAGTCTTTTGAATGCATTGCGAAGTGAATTCACAGTGTCCATCACGTTGAAAGTTCTGATGTTACTTCACATCACCACACGCTGCCCTCGAGGAGACCTCCCGAACCCATCAGCTCGAGCAATTGCGTGATCGTCGCCATGCAACTCCACGGTAAACCTAAAACGAATTTCAGAGCTTCTTCGTGCACCTCGCGACTTTGTTTTTTTATGACCATACGTGTATGCGGATGCATGCTTACCGAGTAGACCCAGTCGGTTCATACATGTACACGTCCGGGCGTAAGTTAGTGATATCATACACCTTCGGGCATTTCCCCATTGTAAAAAATGTAGCCACCCCTTTTGGTGAAAGTTTCATCCAACAGATGTATCTGTGCCACGAAACCAGCCGCAATACATATCTGTACCTATTCCCCCAGCTTTGGCACACGAGCCTTTTTTAAAATGTATTTATATTTTTAATAAAAATACGTTTGAATTTATTTTTGGATTTGGATACAGACAGTCGCTGGAGATGCTAGCAAGACTTGAGTTTTTGCAGCCCCGACAAAATTCCAGATACCTCACTTGGCGATGCAAAAAACCGTTGTAAGCAGGATGTGGGTGGAGGTGGAATGGCTTCGGTTTCCTACGTGTTGTAAGCAATGCAACGTTGATCTATTATTATATGCAATAGCCTTCATCGAACATATTCTATAGATATGCAAATGTACTGTACTAAAAAGTTGAAGCTGCCAAAGTTAGAGAGAAATGTCTGCACAGATATCCCAGCTGGTTCCCGACCGCCGGCTGGGAGATGTCATACACATAGCCAGACAGTTAAGATGCTGTGTCGTGAAATTCTGAGTACCAACGGACAGAATGGAACTCCCACCCTAGAAGCAACGACTTACCAAAGAGGCAACAGTATTTTTATAGTAGGTTTAGAGTGCTTTGTAAAAAAGCTTTGTGACTGTCTCAGCTTCGAAGGATTCCCATGCCGAAATTGCACGCTTTACCGTAGCGGTAGTATTTTCTGGTAACCACAAAGCTTTAGGCTTCGCCTTTGAAGTCCCTGTTACGTCAGCACGGAGGCAGAGCTTTTTTTACATCATAGAGTAGTGCGTTTAACGTTGTGTAGGCATGAAAGCACATCGTCAATGAAGCAGACCCATCCGTGCGCTGCTGCTTTGAGTCGGCGGTCGGGGGCTCTGGGGGCTTAGTCGGGTGTCATGGGCTAATAATGGTGCTGAGTCGGGTGCCGGCGGTTCCTGAGTGGGGGCTGACTCCGTTTTACGAAATGACTGGCACAGAAATAGCGGCTGCTAACGACGAATAAATCTGAGTGGTTTGATTGGCTGATAAAATATGTATGCACATCATCTTTTATCGTGCACGCCCGTTTTACGTTGACTGGCAGTTAGTTTTGTCGGCAGTACGTCGGTGTACGGATACGGGTACAATCTATTATGCAAAACGATTTATTCGCGTCAGTGCCGCCGAATTGACCGAATGAAATGTATCGCGTTGTGACTACTGTATAGTACTGACATAGTCCTTCCCTGTGTCTTCAATCGAGCCATCGTGTCTCAAGGCGTTTACTTCTGATATCCCTGCAGCCTGTATGTTGTGCAATAGCAGGACTTCGTAGCAAATACATGTATTATCCATAAAACCGTTTTTGACGCCAAAACTGAATACAGTATCTTGCTCAGCAAGCAGCATCGTGAGGATGGTCATGTACATGTACACTTCTTGAACATGCATGAGTTCTGGGTGTGACTTACGGCGGCGGCAGATGGCTAGCGTCCCTTAGTTGCACCAAGATACAGTCACAACGAAATTAGTCCTTGCGGTTCTCACTCGTCACTCGAGATTTTGCGGCCGTCGCCCACCAGCACTTACGTGATGAAAGGCCGGTTCATTGTAAACCCTTTTCCGGAGCTGAGACTAAATCAATCTGACCGAGCTCAACTCGAAGACCTAGCAAACCAATGCATCACAAGCAGCCTCGACCTCTACACCAAGTTCACATCCCAAGGCAAGGGAGTCGTGAACCCGAACCGCTGGAAGCTGATCAAAGAAGGCGAAAAACTGAAGGTTTACTCCGAGAAGTCAAAACATCCTGTGCCTACATCAGCCGCGGGGAATGAACCGACCGGATCAGGACTGCCGATGCTTCTGTGTGTTGGCACGATGGAGGGTAAAATGGACGACCTGATGTTTGGTGTGATTAGTGAAGACCTTGAGACGATGCGTATAAAGGCTTCGTACGTTGATGACATTAGTGGAGCTGCTGTACTGGAAGATGTGGTGGTACCGACTGTGGAACAGCCTTTTCAGTCATTAGTTCTCAAGTGGATGGAAGTGGATATTCCGTTCCGCTCAACCAATCTCGTGAAGAATCGAGACTACGTTTACCTCGAGGGAACCGGGTACTTTACGAATTCTCAGGGTGAGCGCGTAGGTTATCACCTCCTACACTCAGTGAGCTTTCCAGAGACTGGTGAACTCCCAAATCGCGTTCGTGGTAACATATCATTAATTGGCCTCTGGCGTCAAATCGAGCCCAATACCATGGAATTTTACGGCACCTGCATTATCGATCCTCGTGATACAGGTATGATGCGTAAGCTCGCAGTTCAAGCACTGGCGAACGTATTTCTTTCAACGTTGAAGTATGCGTACTGCGGTCAGATGCGTAAGCTCGCCTATATGCTCGATAAGAAGTATGCCGAATCCAAGCTACATGGTGCACCAAGCAAAACAAGAGTGTGTGTTACGTGCTCTTCACCCGTCCACAGCCATCGCACCGGATATTTTGGCAAGAGCAACAGTACGTGTAAGCTCTGCTTCGGCTTCGTGTGTTCTGCGTGCAAGATCGTCCGAAAGCTGAGCTTCGTCGATCCGGACTTGTTGCTGTCGCAACGAAAGGTAACGTTTTGTTCGGCATGCATCAGCGAAGTGACTAGCATGAGCGCGATTGAAGCTGCGCGAGCTCAAATTCTGGCCAAAACGTCTTTTGCTGAACGATCAAGCTTTGTTCGAGCCTTTTCATCGGAGCGCAGTAGTGTGGAGGCATCGTAATCAATAAGGAGTTCTATTGTACATACTACAGTAGTAGTACTTCAAGTAGTACTTTAAAGCCTCGTACTACAGTAGTATCTCGAAGTAGCATACCGCAATGACCACCATAAGCTTTCCAGGCAGCAAGTATAAACATGTTGAAAGTCACGAACTCATCCATTTTTGTTTAATGCCTTGTGGCTCCACCAGAAAAATATCCGGCTGTTATTTCATTTCTAACAGTGTGTTTGATAAACGGCTTTCCTCGGACTGCTTACCACCATTGCAGGTGTTAGCAGGGGCATACACAGGCCACTTTAACATCGGGAGCTTGGCCCAAATTCCCGCAGCGTACCTATTTTAAAATCTCGAAATGACATTCCGCTTGCTTTACAAACTTCAAGTTTTAATCGTGCTTGGACCAGTTTTATTTTTTATTTTTCATTGTTAGCGCCTGTTGCGCTCGGAGAAAGCACTGCATCTACTCCTGAACCTGCTGGGACCAGTTTCTCACCTTGGAGACACTCCCACTTGCGCCATGTCCACGATGCCCGCTGGTCTACAGACACCCTTCAGCCTGGACACGACATCCTGTACGGTCTAGAGGTCGCTGAGAGGGATGCAGAAAAGTCTGCAGTCATTGCGGTCGCTTGCCTATTCTGTGTTATAATACCTTCGATAGAAAAATCAAGGCGAAGCAAAACAGGACCAAGAACGTGCACCTGTTCGTTTTCCCGTTGTCGTTGCCACCGATTTTGCCGCTTTCAAAACGGGCACGTCCACGGTGAGTGAGCTTGTCATCGAGAACCCTTCACGTCTTGAGAAATGCCAAAGCAGATCGAAGCCATAGAAAGCGAACATCGAATGCTCCTTAGAGCAGCCCGCGAGGAGGATTTATTGCGCCGAGCTTTAGATAATCATACTCCGACACGATGACCGGGTTTTAGACTGACTGGCTGCTAGTAGGAGGGCGTTTCCGGTGCTGCAACAGTTTTGTGGAGCACTGGCGATCGTGTCTCCGAAAAACCTGCATGCTACATGTATGTCACATACATGTTCATGTATAATAGCATGCAGGTTTTCGGCTTTCTTATGCTGCAGAGCTCGAGCGTTACACCTATTTCGATTTCGACGAGATGAGAAATTCAATCGACTTTAAGAGGACCCTATTCCTGGGAACCTGTTATTCTTGCGAATTTCAGACACTGTTGCATACAGTAATCGCCACACTAGCTTCGTTTGTTGTTGTATTTCTCAGAGAAAATCTAAAATACAGTAAATGTATTATATGTATCTCCAAATGCGTGCAATTAGGAGGACATACATGATACAAAATCTATACCTGTGCATGTACATACACAAGGGCGCCCGCACACCCTTCTACTAATAATACGGGTGATCAGGGTGTGTTGTTGCACGCCTTGGACGCGATTTGGAATTACAACATAGGTCGCATGTCGAGTTGGTTTGTTCTGAATCAGCTATGGGATAACTACCGAATTGCATGCTGTAATGAGCAGAAGCCAGCATGGCCCACGGGTGACTAGGTAGCCTGCGATGGAAAATACACTTGATTGGCAAGTTACATTTCTATCATGTAGAAGGATCTTTTCCGGAAAGCACAATATCAAAGCAGATGCATACAACCCCCCTATCTCGTAGAGCTCGGACTCCGATCAAAACGCTTGACTAAGCTGCGTGAGCTCCTCTTTGCTCGCATCCGCTCCCCACCCAGGTCGGACAATGAGGAGGCATTGCGTTGTTGCTGCTTCGCTCTGTACTTCGCCTGAGCTAGTCGGTGCTTTTTCTTGAGCCTGTTGCCAATGTGAAAGAGCTTGTCTTGTGCCTGTCTGTACCGTTCTCCACTGCCAAGTCGGAGAGAACAGTGAGCGATGTGCGCGTTGGTCAACCCCACACACAGTCGAAACAAGTCGTCGTATATCCCGCACTACATGTAGTCGGTACTTATCAGCCGTAATGCGCCATAGCACGTTTAAGAGCTCGCCATGGATTTAATTGCTTCTGAGCCCCCAACATCCCTAAAAGGGTCCATTATTGACGTGTCGGTGTCGTCGTCTTCAACCGCATGCAAAGGTCTGCTGGAGTAGTGGTCGAGGTATTGTTCCAACTCAATACGACGCTCCTGTAGCTCAGCTACAACAGCTTCGGCTTGTTCTCGAGCAGATAGACGCCTTCCGGATGTTCGACGCGGCATGTTTGACTTGGTCTTGTATGTGGACCCGATAAATAATAAGTCAATAAGTAAATGGGATAAATTCCCTTCGGGAAACTAAGATGTGCAGTATGGATGTATTAAATCCCGCTTGTGCGTCTATTCCGAAAAAGATAAACCCAGCCGGATGGGCTTGGGTTCTCGGGATAGGTCAAATCGGGCGACATCTATCAAGTTTCCTACGGAGACTTTATATCGACCCGCCGGGTTATCCCGGTTATGCCAATTTTCACTCAACTCGACAAGCGGTCTACGTGTACTCTACATGCAGCTAAATTTTGCAAGCATGCCCTACGGATTTCTAGGCGTTTGTCACCATCCGTTGGTAAGTTAGCAACAGTGGACATTTTCACAGAGAAAGGCTCAACCCGTGACAGCGGTTACTTTCATGGGATTGCATGATGAAATTCCACGATTGCTTGAAAATGAGACAGGTTTGGGATGCGCGAGTGCAATAGCCGCTTTCCTGGTGTTGTATAGAGACTACCAAGCCCTCGCTTTGCGCGCCAGTAACTGTGATGTTACGTATGTACCGGTACGGTTATTTTCACAGCTAGTGCAATGAGACCATTGCGAATGGCTGTACTGTAATTTCATACCAGACTTTGATTGTAGCAGTAAGCTTAGATTGCAGTCGCCAATTTTCTTCTCTGTAGACACGTCGATTTCATGAAGAAACGGTTTCTTGTCAATCCGTTTCAGCAGATAAACCTAACTCCAGCAGATGGTGCCCTGCTTGAGGACCTGGCTAACCAATGCATCACAACTAACCTCGAGCACTACACCAAGTTCCTGTCGAACAAGAAACGAAATGTGGATCTTAATCGCTGGAAGCTGATCAAAGAAGGAGAAAAACTCAAGGTCTACTCTGAGAGGTCGGGCCAGAAGCCTTCGATGGAGGATATTGAATTGACTGGTTCAGGTCTGCCGATGCTTTTGTGTGTTGGAACAATGGAAGGAAAACTGGATGATTTAATGTTTGGCGTCACAAGTGAGGATCTCGAGACGATGCGCATTAAAGCTTCCTATGTTGATGATGTCAGTGGAGCTGCTGTACTCGCTGATTTAGTTCAGCCGACAGTGGAGAAACCTTTTCAGTCTTTACTTCTGAAGTGGATGGAGATCGATATTCCGTTCCGCTCGACAAAGTTCGTACAGAATCGTGACTACGTCTACCTCGAGGGTACTGGGTATGTCGTGAGTGCTCAGGGTGAGCGGATCGGCTATCATTTTCTGCATTCAGTAAGCTTCCCACAGACAGGAGAGCTACCAAATCGCGTACGTGGTAATATGTCCACTATTGGATTTTGGCGCCAAGCAGGATCGAACACTATCGACACGTATGCAACCAGTATCATGGATCCTGTCGATGTTGGCATGATTCGTAAGCTGGTAGTTCCAGCTATGGCGAGTGGACTTCTTTCCTCTTTGAGGTACGCGTATTGTGGTCAAATGCGCAAACTCACGTTCGTACTAGATAAAAAGTATGCCGAGTCGAAGCTGCGTGGAGCCCCGAACAAGGCGCGAGTTTGTACGACGTGTGCGGCACCAGTAGGAAGTCGTCGTATTGGTGGTTTCGGCAAAAGTAGCAGCACATGCAAATTATGCTTTGGGTTTTTATGCTCCGGATGCAAAATCGTTCGAAAGCTTAGTTTTGTGGACCCCGATATGAAGTTGACGCAGCGCAAAGTGACATTTTGCACGGCGTGTATCAGTGAAGCGACCAGTACGAGCGCAGTTGAGGTTGCCCGAGCTCGAATCGAGGCCCACAAGTCCGTTGTGGGGAAATCTAGCTTTATCGAGGCCATATCATCAAGCAACAGCGCTGGCGATTCATCGTATTCCAACCAGCAAGGTAACATAGACTAGAATTGAATCATTTAAATAGGCGCTACTAGTACGCATAATACTTCAAGGAGGTCATTTACTAAGGATTTTTATTGGCGATGAAACTAGCAACTCGTTCATTGAAGTCGTGCGTCACAATATCCTAGAGACGTTAGTTTTGATAAACTTATCGGCGAAATGGATAGATAGTATTCATCTCACGTCCATATGAATCCATATTGATAGTGGGTGATACTACTACTAGAACTACGTAGTTAGCGAATTACCTTTCGAAGCCCACACCCGCAATGTGGATTGAGTGGTCTTAAGTCCTGAAAATGATAATACAAGTTGATAACGGGCATTGATTTCGCCTGACTCGCAGAACTTATAATTGTTGTTAATCGTAGCCGTGCTTCTCTGTAAACGATAAATACAATACCAACACCGGTTGCGTACAGCTGCAGAGGCGCCCAAGGTCGAGGACCGATTCGTTGAAGCGATTCGCACCTTATCGCTGATCTTCAGGGCTCAACGGCGTGCACGCCACTGAACTGCATCTCCGCCGAAGAACTTTGGTCACTTCGTAAACTCTTATCGAGAGGCAGCACCCTTTGCAGCACCGGGGAGATACAATCTCGTCGGATATGCTTCCAACCGTTCTTGTGAATTGTGTGGATGGTTCCAGTAAGTTTATTAATTGACAATACTCGTTAATCTGGTACAAGTAAGGCACAACACTTTGGAGACCCACGGCCAACCAAGCCACCCAGAAATACAGGGGCGAGATTTATAAGCAGGTGCACGTGTTAAAATACAATACAAGTATGATACAATACAATACGGTATCGGAGATCGGTAATGCTTGAGAAAATGCACCATCGCCTGCAAAAGGTACCCCGCGATAAGATTAACCGCAATGTCGTTGTTCTGTCATCGATTGCATGTTCACATTTGCCTTAATTGCCGTAGGCTACATTCGTTGTGTTTGCATTCTTGAATTTCCTTCAACTCGAACACTTTCATGCCAATGAAAAGTCAATTCCTCGTTAACCCGTTCGAAGAGCTGAACATTACCTCAACCGACCGTGTTCGACTCGAAGACCTTGCTAACGAATGCATCACTAGCAATCTTGAGCTGTACACCAAGTTTGTAGCAAACAAAAAACACACCATGGACCCAAGCCGCTGGAAGCTCATCAAGGAGGGCGAAAATCTTAAAGTGTTCTCCGAGAGACTGGGGCGGCCACCGTCCACAGGAAACAAGGAGCTGACCGGATCTGGACTTCCGATGCTTTTGTGCATCGGAAAAATGGAAGGGAGTCTGGACGATCTCATGTTCGGCGTCACCAGCGAAGACCTTGAGACGATGCGTATCAAGGCTTCGTACGTCGGTGATGCCAGCAGAGCAGCTGTGCTGGAGGACGTAGTTTTGCCTACCGAAGAGAAGCCGTTCCAGTCGCTGGTTCTCAAGTGGATGGAGATTGACATTCCGTTTTGCTCAACCAATCTAGTAAAAGACCGTGACTACGTTTACCTCGAAGGTACAGGGTATGTCATGAATTCTCGCGGCGAGAGAATAGGTTACCACCTTCTCCACTCGGTAGCCTTTCGACAGACCTGTGTGCTACCAAACCGCGTCCGCGGCAACCTGTCGAACATTACTTTCTGGCGTCAAGCAGGACCCAACACCATCGAGATGTACGGAACCAGTATTATGGACCCCGTTGACATGGGATTTATCCGAAAGCTCGTGGTTCCAACTATGGCGGATGCGCTACTTTCCTCCTTGAAGTATGTGTACTGCGGCCAGATGCGAAAACTCACCTTCATGCTTGATAGGAAGTACGTCGAGTCCAAGCTGCGTGGTGCGCCGAGCAAAGTTCGAATCTGTACAACATGCACGGTGCCAGTCACTAACCGTCGTTTCAGTGATTTCGGCAAAAGCAGCAGTACATGCAAGCTATGCTTCGGTTTTGTTTGTTCTGGGTGCAAAATCGTCCGCAAGCTGAGCTTTGTAGACCTCGACATGCAGTTGACACAGTGCAAAGTTAGTTTTTGCATAGGTTGCACCAGTGAAGTGAGCTGTATGAGTGCAATTGACGTAGCTCGTGCTCGAATCTCAGCTCACCAGTTGTTTGGCGAACGATCAAGCACCATTCGATCTTTAGCTGCAAGCTACAGTTAATTTCTTAACCCACAGTGACCACTGGTATATTGAAAGTGCATAAGTCTGCTATCGCAAGAAATGTTCATTTACTTATGAGCTACATTAAAACAAGTGACACACTTGAACTCATTGAAGTGATGGCCAAAGATACGTTGCTGGGTATTGAATCAAAAACTTAAAACTTCCAGTAGGTACGGCAACTACCATGCTCACTTCCAATACATACTGCAATACTTGGCGAATTTCCAATACTACTGCAATACTTCAGTAGTAGTTTGTCCCTAGATCTACTGATTCGCTGCTCTGTATCGCTTGAGACACCAAATGAGCGTTCCACCCAAACCGATTGTGCGGAGACCCATAGTTGATGAGGTGTACGCGGAAAAGGTGAAAATGAGAGCTGGCTGCCAGGCGCGCGGTAAGATTCGCGCACCTTTGAGGGTGTGCTGTCATGGTCAGTTGCCAGAGACCCGTGCTGCCGAAGTTGGCTCCAAAATGCTCGAGGTGTTCAATTAGTGTATGACATTTGCAGAACGATTTTGAAAGAATCCTAGAGATCGATGCAAAATATTTACTGCAATACTCAAAGTCGCTGGAGGATGTCTTGCAATACCCCGAGTACTTGCAGTAAAGTACTTTTCTCAGTATTACAAAATGCCAATACCCTCATTACATTTTTTGCCACCACTGCTTCTTAATATATTTCGAGATGTTAGTGTTCGTTGTGCAGGCATTCTCGCCGTGTCGCTCCTAGTAAAATTGTCCTTGTTGATGTTATGCGAGTATTTCAGAGAAAGTTATTATATAGTAATAGGATTTATTAAGCTCTATGGCTAGTACTGCTGAAGTATAGAATTGCATCGTTCATAGTTTGCTCTCATATAATAGAAGTATTACGTAAAATTCTGGATCTTACAGCCGGTGTTGGGGCCATACAAGTTTGTTCAAGGGAATTCCTTAGCATGGATTTTACGAGACGCTGAGTTCGTTCAGCGGTCACTCCAGCTACTTAGCACGAATGTATGGATAAGTTGACTGAGAGTCGACTAGTGTCCTTGTTGAGGTAGTGAGTGGTGGTTGAGGTCTCGGACCGTGATGCATATGACTATTGGAGAATTAGGAGAGTTCTGCGAAATAAGACCTGTGGGTTTCCGCGAACCGCTCCTGCATGCGTGCAGTCTCCTCCTGTGGCTGCGGCCAGGATAGTCAAGAGCAGTCACCGGGGG
>BSXT01004673.1:0-14785 GCA_030267785.1 Phytophthora fragariaefolia
CCAATCATGTCCGCCAAGGCTGCGCGCTCCAGCATGGGCCTCTTCAAGCTCTGGACCACGGACAGCGGCACCTTCCCGGTCGTCATCATCTGCAGCTTCGCGGCCGTGGCCGCCGGCGCCTCGGCGAGCCGCTACCTGCTGCACAACCCGGACGTGTGCTTCGACAAGAGCAAGCGCAACAGCTCCATGCACTACCAGAGCGAGGACGGCGCGGACTGGCGCGCGCGTCGCTTCCGCTTCGCCAACATCCACCGCAACGCCATCAACCAGTCGCGCCAGTTCGACCCGGCGTTCGCCAAGGAGGAGAACAAGAGCATCACCAGATGAGTGGCGTCTTGCACGGGGAGAAGTGCATCTTTTCGCCGTTTCCGTAATGTAACGTATATCATACACGTACACATTTATTAGATTCAAACGACACGCCATTTTGGTGATTTGTCTGCATGTTTGGTGCTTTATCGTTCTTTTCCTGATGCATGATACTCTGCATAAGCGACACATACTCATTTTTTCATTGCTGGTGCCCCCGAGGTTTGTTACACTTCCTTATTCCTTGCATCCGCCGGTGATGACCCAGCACCGAGTACTCTCGAAGATGCCCAACAGGTTGGTCAAAATCGCCCACGCGAGTGCAAACGACAGATACGCGATAGTAAACGCGCCCATGCGCCGACTGCTGCCACCCGATCTCTTAAGGGCCTGCGCTTCGGCCTTCTGGCGAGGCAGCAATGGAAGGAAGAGCAGTGCCAGCAGCTTCATCATGTACGAGATCAGGATCGTGATGGTCACGTCACGGCGCACCTCCTGCGTATCGTTCAGAATATCTTCGTTGTAGACCTTGAAAGCCGCGTTGACATTCTTCGTCAGTGTGAGAGCAAAGGGTCCGCCCAGGTTGCTTACTGTCGTCAACAGACCGTAGATCGCTCCTTCGTTGCCGTGACCGGCAAGCTCCACGACGACGTACGTTGAAATGATGAACCCCACTGCGTCAGGGACGGCCTCGACGATTGGGACACCCAGCCAAAACCACTGCTTGCGCACTATATCCCAGGTCACCAGCATCGTACACATGGCGTCGAGGGCGATCACACTCACCATTGTGACCACCTGCATTGTCCGCCAATTCCAGTGCAGCCCATACTTGCCTGTCAACGTGAGCGTGACCACCGTCACAAAGCTACCAAAGATGCTGCTCAGACTCAGGTTGAAACTCGTGGCGTGCACCCAGTACGACGTCATCGGATCTTGCGCCACGTACGTAAATCCGCTGAAAACACCCGACAAGAAGCTATACGCGATCACTTGGTACACCGCACGACTCTGGATCGCTCCCCACAAATCGCCAATGTATTTAGTAAACGTCGGCCGTTCCTTCACGAGTTCTTCACGCACAAACATCCACGTCATCGGGATCACAGGCAGACAAAATACCGCCAGCAGTAGCATCGTGTCCGGGAACGAAATACCAAACTCAAAACTGCCGCCATAGTCCGGCGAGCTCAGCCCAAAGCCCGTGATGGCCTGCGCCACCACATTAAATAGCGTCCTCACTGTGTAAATCGCGGTCTGAGTGCGCCCTCGAGTCTCCTCGGGTTCTCTTTGAGCGTACTCGACCACCACTGCGTCCGCCGCCACGTCGGCGAAGAGATACCCGAGCGTGGCGAACATCATAAGTACGATGTACTTGGCGCCGCTGCTCGGCGCGCTCTTGTTGAGCGACTGCGCCATCTCGATGGAGTAGTCCGCGGGCTTGACGTTCCTCATCTCCGGGTCGGGGAAGTACGGCCCCTCCAGAGGCGACGCCGCCATGAGCAACAGACACAGCACCGTGACGGACCAGCCCAGCACCATGTAGGGGCGGCGGCGGTACCCGAAGAGCGGCACGCAGTCGGACAGCACGCCGATGAAGACCTTGAAGCTCCAGGGGATGGAGATCAGCGCACGCGCCGACGTCGTGGCCGTGCCCTCCATGTTCAGGTAGTATGTCAGGAACGGCGTGATCGTGCTGGGCAGCACGCCGTAGACGAGCCCCACGGCCGCGTACTGTGAGATGAGTCCCACGCCCTCCATGGACAGCAGGCGGGGCGCCGAGCCCTGGCGCAACGCGCCATTTGCAGCGGGACAGGGCTCGTCCCCGGCGTCCAGTTTCTTGGGCTGCTTGATCTGCACGTCAGGCGTGCGGCCGTCGCCCTGGCGCAGCGACGAGTGCTCGTCCACGTGCTCCATCTCCTCCATCTCCTCGTCCTCCGTCACCGTCGTGATGGACGCGCGCTCCTCCACCTGCGGCATGGCTTCCCGGGGCGGGTACGTGGCCCCTCAGACGCGAATGGGCACGGGTGATATGCAGCCCATTCTTAGGATAAGAATGGTGTGCACCACACAGAGCCACTGGATAGTTGAAGTTTGCCAGCAGCGCGCTGATTGGTGCGCGGCGTCTGAACTTTTGTTACTTCAGCTGTTTTGTATGGCGGGCACTGTACAGCACATGTATTATAGTTGACCAGCTCCTATCATAGGAGCAGCTCCTACTACTACCGGTAGTACGTAGGAGGTCGGGTGCGATTTACATTGAAGCGCTCAACCTGACGACCTACTCACGCGCAGTACCTACCGAATGTTGGGCTAGTAGCGTTGGACAGAAGCACGTACGTTGTGTGGGTGTGTCTCTCTCTCGACGAGGTTGACAGTGTGGTTTGAAACCAAATTACTAGCGAAACCACTGGTTTCGCTAATAATTTCCGTTGTTATGGGCGTCGCCTCTGGCTATTGCTTTCATGTCGTGATGCTGGGAGTTGGTCGCGTGTCTACCCACTAAGGTAGGACAGTCACCGACTGTCAGTGAGTCGGCCAGTTTTGCGTGGAAGACAAAGTAACAAAGACTCGATGCCGAACGATTACATGCATTCGAAGGGTAACGATGCCGCTCGCTATCCGTTTAGGCCCTGTGTTCACTTTTGTTAACGCCCTTCTCGTAGGCGGGGTCAAACTGGCGCGACTGGTTGATCGCGTTTTTCTTGATATTAGCGAAGCGGAAACGCCGGGCGCGCCAGTCTGTACCCTGATCCTCGTTGTAGTGCATGAAGTTGTTGCGCTTGGACTTGTCCAAGCACACGTCTGGGTTGCTCATGAGGTAGCGTACGCCGTTTCCGATAGCCGCAGTCATGGCGACGCCGACGAGGAAGACGACCGGGAAAGTGCTGCTGTCAGTGGCCCACAGATTGAGGAGGCCCTTGGCTGCTCGAGTTCCTTTGGTGGCGACCATTGTGAATCGACGGGGAGAACTCACTTGCTACGGCGTCGATGCGCTTGCTCCGGAGATGGCACAATGCAGAATGCGGAGACCTTAGCAACTAGACATTATCACACTTGACAGCGCTAGAAAGTTGTTGGGTGATGCAGAATGACGCGACGGGTATCTACCTTGAGACAACATGAGCAACCCTTGTAATTTCGGTCGTTGTGGACAGGTAGGACATGACACCTGTACACGTGCATATATCGCTATTTGTGTGGTGCAAGTTGCCCCCCAGTTGTATCTTCAAGACAACATAATACTAATACTTACGGTGCGACTCGATCTGTACTAGAATGCGCTCGATTTCTTGAGTAATTGCGTATATAGCGTATGTATTATATACACTAGACATACCTCCAAACCACACGCCCCACTTTGATGAAAAAGGTGTGGGGTTAGACGTTTCGATTTAACACCAGCATTAATATTGTGGAACATTGTCCTGCTGGAAAACCAGCTACCGTACTTGCATGGGATAACCTCCGATAGGTCGAAGCTGGGTCTTTGCCTGCTTTATTTCTTAGCGGGCTCGTTCTCGAACGTCTTGTTAATAACGTTTTCCTGGATTGTGGCTAAGCTGCGGCGCTTGGACAGCCACTCGATGCCCTGCTCATCGCTGTAACGCAGAGAGTTGTCGCGCTTGGGCTTGGTTACACACACGTCCGGGTTGCTCATAAGATGTCGAACACAATTGCCGAGGGCAGCAGTCATGGCGAAGCCGACTAACAGCACGACAGGGAATGTGCTGCGATCGGTGGTCCACAGACTGGTCAACCCCTTGGCAGCGCGGGTTCCCTTGGCCACCATTGTTGTTCAGCGATGGAAGTCCTGCTATGAAACGTAGTTCGTTCGATGCTGGTAAATGCAGAATGAGCTCTAGAATACCGGGCTGGACTGCTGCTGGGCCCATCCTCGAAGCTTAAAAAGCGATTGGGGACGATAAGCTCGGAAACGTAATATCTAGGTTTACGCTGACAGCCTCGCTTTGTACACCGCTCGGTTCCCATGACCACAACAAGCGAGAAAATACTATCCATAAGCTTATGATAATATCAGTGATAGCAGTGAGCAGCGAACGAATGGAACGGCATCGGCCGGAAGGTTTATACAAGGCTGTCGAGATAGTATCACTGCACATCTTATAATTGTGTCCATCCCATCGGCTGTAGCCATAATGAAGCTGCCTTTGCAGAATCGAAAATGGTAAGTTACCAGTAGTGACAACACGGTCGAATTTACACACACTTGCCCGTTTAATTGACGCTACTCTAATGATGGTTCTTGCAGATGGCTGTATGTCAGGTTAATTTCGGTTTTATTTATCGGAAGGAGGTTGTGTTTCCCTCTTCATTCTCATTCTTGAACGCCAGGTTGATCGCGTTCTGCTGATTTACGCTTTTCAGTGAGGTATTACATCGATGTCAATTAGCTATGCTAACGACTATCGCGTTCTGCCAAATGCCAGCGACGCTTGGCCTGCCATGTAGTACCCAGCTCCTCGTCACAGTGCAGGAAGCCACCGCACTGCTTGGACACATGTACGTCCGGGTTCCTAGTAAGAAGTCTGACGTTAATGATGACGGCGGCAGTCAAGGTGATGCCACAGAGTATCACACTCGGAAAGGTGCTACGGTTGGTGTACCTACAGACACCACTGCGAGCAGTTTTAAGGTCTACGAACTACGAGCTTACGCCTCGAGTCGCGCCACAAGCTATCCATCCAGGAATCGAGTTAAGCCATTATCCGCAATCGATTCCAAACACGGCATGCACTAGATTGCGTGTGCCGCAAACCACGCTGCCGTGACTCACTACAGATACCAGTAGCAAGTTTTCTTTCATTGTTTGAGGTCGCACTTGCTTTAAAGTTGTCATTGATAAAGAACTTACCAGGGAAGAAGCGCACTGTCTTTCATGGTGATCCCAACGAAGAAGGAGCAGCCCCTATCACTAATCACCAACTTCTCAACCATGCAAACAGACTTCCTGTGGGTTTGCTATTTCCTTTCCAGGCTTAAAACAAAGGTCCTTTAATAATCTGCAATTGAGTGTTCTCCCTTTTCTCCGAACACCTGTTTTCTCACAAACTTGTCTTCTTCTTTCTGTTTCGCCGTTGTAATAAAGTGCTCTGAAACGACATAAACGGGAAAGATCCTTCTGCTTTCAGCGAGACCAGAAAAACACACGTGGCTGTCGTTCTCCTTCCAAGCTTCAACGCCAGAAGTTCGTCACCGCCCGCAAACCATCGGGCACTCAGACACTCAGACACACAGCAGCTGAGTCACCCGGGTTTGCTCCTCTCGCTAAGTCCGACGCGAATCATCTTCGATCTTTCAGCATAGGGCAGCGAGCAGACCGGCCGGAAGCTCACGTCGCGCCTCTAGAGCCTCTGCCACCCCACTCCAGCTCTCCCCCCCATACACCCGTCAAGCCAGTCAGTCAGTCAGTCAGACAGACGCAATGGTGGCAGCACTCCCGCAGAAGGCCAAGGCCGGACTCTGCGCGCTGGTGGCGTGCTGCTTCCAGCCGACGCACTCGCCCGAGCCGACGGACTCTGCGCGCTACATGTCGCAGGAGCGACCCAAGCGCCGCGCGCCGGGCGACGACCCGGACGCCATCCTGCCCAACTTCCAGGACCCGCCGCGGTGGGTCAAGGACGAGTTCGTGGAGGCCTGCGTGCTGTGCGGCGCCGAGTTCGACCTGCTGAAGCGCAAGCACCACTGCCGCAGCTGCGGACTCGTGTACTGCGGGCGCTGCGCGGCCCAGTTCGACCGCGTGGTCAAGTTCGGCTTCGTGGAGCCCGTGCGGCTCTGCGTCGGCTGCGCCGGCACGGCCAAGACCGAGAACGTCTTCTACGACAAGTTCCTGCCGCTGCTGGAGGCCGGCGAGCTCTTCAGCAAGTACGGGCTGCTGCGCAAGCGCCACGTGCTGCTCCAGTTCGTGCGCGCCAAGAACCTGCTGCAGTACCAGAAGTTCGACCCCGAGAGCAGGAGCTGCGAGGGCGACATCAAGGCCATCCTGCTGGACGACATCACGGACGTCCGCGAGGTGGAAGCCGGCCAGGACAATGCCGACCTGGGCATGGTCATTGCCGTGGGCCCGCAGGAGCACAGGTTCGACGCTGCCACGGCGCTCAAAAGGCAGCAGTGGATAGAGGCCATCGAAGGCGCCCGCCAGGTGCGCGGAGCCATGCTGGCCGCAGAGCGCGAGAAGCGCGCGAAGCAGGCCGAGAAGGAGAACGAGGAGATCCGCAAGATGTCGGAGAACCTGCAGAAGATGGAGGAGCGCCGCGCCACCTTCCAGGAGGATCGTTTGCGTCGCCGAGCAGAGAAGCGCGAGCAGCTACGAGCCAAGTACCACCTCGCCACCGCGGCGTCGTAATCTATGAGCGGTGGGACGAGTGCCGAGCCGATGAGCAGCGCTCGATCGTTTACTTTTTCGTGTTTTTCGTAGGAGAGGCTTTAATCTCCCCGCCCAGCAACATGCCGAACTGAGCTGTATAATCAACACTATCTGAACCTTTGTTCGAGGAAGTATGGAGCGCTAATTGCACCCATCAGGGTTTCATGGAGAAGAATGCCAACCATGTTCCGCAACAATGCAGGTGTTTTCAAGCGAGGTTAGTGTTTCTTTGCGTTTCTGGGTGAAAAGCGACTGCGAGTGTCATCAACGCGGCAATACTGTCGACGAATGCTTCCTACTTTTGCTTGCTCTTGGCGTTGGAGTCGCGAATGGTAGCCTCCAAGTCATCCCACTTCTCTTTGGAGACGGCGCCGAACATGTTGAACTCACCGGCGTTCGAGACCGTCTCACCGCCATCGAAGCGGATGATCTCGCCGTTGAGCCAACTGGCGTAGTCGCTCGTCATGTACGACGCCAAGTTGGCGAGCTCGTCCACCTCGCCGAAGCGCTTGAGCGGGTTGTTCTGCAGCATCACCTCCTCAAAGGCACCGGAGGGGTCGAGGCGGTCGAACGCGCCCTTGGTCTTGATCGGGCCCGGCGCGATGCCCACGAAGCGGATGCCGTATTTGCCCCACTCCACCGCCAGCGACTTGATCATGGCCTGCCACACACAGACAAGTCACCACCTAGCATCAGCACTTGAAGCCCAGTAGATGCCCCCCCCCGTCAATATGCAGCGACGTACGCTGACGCCAGCCTTCGCCGCGGCGGACGGCACGACGTAGCCCGAGCCCGTCTCGGCGTACGTGGTGGTGATGTTGAGGAAGACGCCCCCTTTCTCGTGCTGGATCATGCGCTTGCCCGCGTCCAGCGTGACGTTGGCCGTGCCCTTGAGCACGATGTCCACGATGGTGCCGAAGCCCTTGGCGCTGAGGCGCTCGAAGGGCGAGATGAAGTTGCCCGCGGCGTTGTTGACCACGACCGTGGGCACGCCGGCGAGCTCGTCCAGCTCGTCCAACGCGCGCTTGACCTGCTCGGAGTCGCGCACGTCGCCCGTGAGCGGGATCACGGCGTTGCCCGTGCGCTCGTGGATCTCCTTGGCCGCCACCTCCACGACGCCGCGCTTGCGGCTCATGATGGCCACGGTGGCGCCCAGGTCCGAGAGCCGCGTGGCGATGCCCTTGCCCAGCCCCGTGCCGCCGCCCGTCACCAGCGCCACTTTGCCCTCGAACGTGCCGCGCGGCAGCATCGTGCTCAGCACGGGCGCCGTGCGCGGCGTGGCCGTGCTCTGGGCGCGTCGGAGCGAGCGCGGGAGCGATGGGAGCGACCTGCTCAGCATGGCGGCGGATCGGGAAGTGACGCCGGTGGTTGAAGCTGCAGTTTGTTTACGTCATTGAAAAGATTAAAGAACCGACGTGAAAACCGGTATGTACAAATATCGGTACAAATATCGGTAGTGGCTACCGGTGATGCATGGCAACGTGATTGGTAGAAATGAAATACGTGGTTGGCCAATCGAGAGGCGCCAGTGCTCTTCCAGGCGATGAGCGGACAAGTGCGCGCGCTGGGCGTGCTGCGGCGCGGGGCCCTGGGCCTGCGACGCGCATCGCTGGCTCGGGGGCACAACGCGCTGCGGCTCGGCAGTGTTCAGGCGGTGATTCCGACGCTGTCATTGGACAGCCGCCGCTTCTCCAGCTCCGACGCGGCGCCGCCGACGCTGGAACTGACCATGACCGATGGACAACTCACGGGTGCGTCGGCTCTGCGGCTATTCAGTGGCAATACATTCAGTGGCAATAATGGCAGAAAAGAGAATGTTGACAATATATTTTTGCATGGCAGACGTGGCTACGGCGGTCACCGGGGCCGGCACGGGCAGCGAGCCGTGGATCGTCGTGCAGGGCGTGCAGTCGGTGCTGGACGCGGTGCACACGACCACGGGACTGCCCTGGTGGGCGACACTGATGGTGAGGGAGCCTGAAGCAATTGCAATGGGGTGGTGGTGGTGAGGGGGTGCTGACGCGTTGGGGGTGGCGTTCTGGTGCTGCAGCTCTCGGGCGTGACGCTGCGTGCAACCGTGTTCCCGTTCTATGTGTACCAGATCCAGGCAACGCAGCGGTACGGCTTTCGGCTTGGCATTTGAAGGGTGTGCAATGCATTAGAGTTAATTGGATTAGCTGGTTGCAGATTGATGCGGGCGAGCCCGGACTTCCGTAAGCTGCACTCGGCCTACAAGTACGCGCGCACGTTCATGGTCCGTGAGTTCTGGAGTGGATCTTCGTGGTCGTGACTTGATCTGATTTCAGTGGTTGGATGTGGTGCAGTCTGGATCGGACCACAAGGGACACCTTGATGCCATCCTCCTCGGACGCCAAGGTATCAAGGCTGTCATGAAAAAGTACAACACGCGCCCCGTACTAACGGTCCTCGGCACGGTTGCATACATTCCCGTCTTCATTATTATGGCGTACAGTGCACGTGATATGGTGCGCTCCGGGAATTTTGCAGGCTTTGAATCGGGCGGGCTGCTATTCTGGAAAAACCTAGTGGAGACAGATAGCACGTATATCTTACCTGTCGTTTCGGTGGCATCGACATACGCCAATCTGGAAGCCTCTATCCGAACGAAAAGTGGTTTATGGACGCAATTTCTCCAATATGGACAATACGGTACTATTCTCGCGATCCCTCTGTTGGCCAATTTGCCGCAGGGGGTATTCTTCTACTGGATGGGGGCCTCCTGGTCTTCGTTGGCTCAGACTATAGCCATGAACAACAACAACTTCCGCCAGCGCATCGGACTTCAACCTCGTATCACGGAGACGGTATCACCAGGTGCAGCTGCAGCAGAGATGTTAGGAAAGTCCTCGTCTGACTCCAGCGGTGAAGCGACGGCTGTGGAAGCGGCCAACAAGGCGAAACAGTAGTAGAAAGTCGACATGAGCTGGCCTCTAAAGCATCGTAGCAGGAGGTTGATGCATGCGAGTGAACAAATGTAGAGATTCCACTTCATATCCTTCAATTATCATTCTGCCGCTAACAAGATACTTTAGTACAGCTTACGCGTTTGCTGTTTAAAACTCGATAGAAACAAACTTGACGCCACTGTGGACAGACACATCTGGAATACTAAACTCGAGTACAATCTTGCCTGCAGTGGCAATTTGTTGCGGAGCCGACACCTTGATATTGCCTGACAGCAAAAGTTCTCCTGTGCAACTGAAGTCATGATAGCTTACAAGGAAACAGTTTTAGCATATCTAAAAAGGAATCGATTTGCCCAACGCCATCATTTTGTCAATTGGTTACCAAAATCTCAGCAATTTCCAATGCTCACGAGTCTCATGTACCCCGAAAGCACACCGCTCTCCGCTGGAACCTCTACCGTACTTCGACCCGCTACCGGATTCGAGGCCAGTATACGTTGCCGGACAGAAGAGCAGTAAAAAAACTCCGACAACGGGCTGCCACCTATCATCCATCTTCATCCTACCAGCTACTGTAGTACTTCGAAGTAGTGGTTAGCTTAGCTGCGCGCCGCGAGCGCCTTCGAAAGGCATAGTTTTCAATTTCCCTGCTAGTGCACAAGCCTAGATTCAAGGCTCATGCCTCTCACAGGGTGCAATACAGTTTGCTTGTATCTTCTAGTCCAGACAAGAGGAGAGCTTCCTAACCTACATCGAATTTCAGTTTTCAGGATTCTCATGTTATATACTACTTAAGAACAACATCACTGGACAAAGAAGACATGCTGGTGTAGCATTAGAATGCGGTGATAGCTGTTTGGTTGTGTACGTGATAAGTGGCTTCAACACCCCAGGGCCCCACACAGGCAATGCCACAAGGAGCTGCAGCAGACAAAGAGGTTCCACTATCGTCTCGATAATGTCATTACTGCTAGGATAGAGACACAACGATCTACAATTCGGGCCCGCAGTCTCGAAGGAATTTCCCCTCAAGGCATTGTGCCTGCTGTATACTTACGAAGGTCGGTGTTCTCTCTTCTGTGCCAATATGCAGCTGCTGCTAGACGCCGTGCTAGAGGGAGCTGAGACCAGCTCAAGCAATGGTCAAATAGTCTCCGCTACCACCAGCTCATGGACCGTCTGGACAACATCAATCCGAATGACCGCACGTTCGACATCTCCGCGTTATTGAGTGGCGAAAGATAACTCCGAAACGTGCGAAAAGCCCCGTGTTATGGATACACGAGGAACAAGCATACACATACAAGTTCTTCCACCGCTGGAATCTCGATCTCACCACTCGTTTTAATAACAGGAATTCAGCAGTCAATTGATTCAATCCGATGGAGCGTCTCGCATTCCCGACAGGTGAAAAAGTGGAGCCCTGCCCACATCCAAACTACCTAACCACCTCTCGTCAAAGGATACAGTACAAATAAGATCGCCGTTATTGTTTACTGCTCGTCCGCCGCGATGCCGTTTACTTGCATCATCGTGCACACGTCGCAGGAATGGATTTTCGTCATCTTCCCAATCGCAGCGCCAAAACAGACCCTTTCGCCCAATCACCGAGCTGCCTTTCCATGGTGTAGTCCACGCTGAGAAACGCCGCCCAGGCATAATCAGCTCCGCCCAAGCAGCAGCGCAGCCATCGCGTGTCATTCCTCGACGTGACCCGCCGCGCACACGCACCCGAGCGCCCCCAGAGACCAAATGCGCTCACCCCGCGAAGACGACGCGCAGCTGCGCACGGCCACGCACCTGGTGGTGCTGCAGCACGGACTGCTGGGCAGCCAGCACGACTTCGCGCGCTTCGTCGAGATCTTCCGCGCGCAGTTCCAGGCCGACGAGCTGCTGCTGCACGCGGGCGAGAGCAACGCCGCCAGCTTCTTCCAGACGTACGACGGCGTGGACCGGGGCGGCGAGCGCCTGGCCGACGAGATCCAGCAGCTGGCCGCCAGGATGCCCAAGCTGCAGCGGCTCTCGATGATCGGCCACTCGCTGGGCGGGCTGTACAACCGCTACTGCATCGGGCTGCTGCTGGCGCGCGGCTTCTTCGACAGAGTGGAGCCCATGGTAAGCACTGCGTGGGGGCGACGGAGCTGATGTCGTGATTGGCTGACGGGTCAATTGTCGAGCAGAACTTCGTGACGCTGGCGACGCCGCATCTGGGAATCCGGAGACCTCGTCGCGGCGCGACCAACGTCGTGTTCAACGCGCTCATGCCCAAGATTTTCAGCAGGACGGGCGCTCAGTTGACGCTGATTGATGAGGCCAGCGAAGAGACACTGGCGCTGAGCAGAGCGTCCAGGAAGTTTATGGACAAGGACTTCCACCCAGGTACGACAAACGGCTATTGTGGCAAATGGGCGCACTGCTAACTGCAGCGACGCTGTGCAGCCTGGTCGGACGTAAAGGGACCTCTGCTTGTTAGCCTTCCAGGAGCAGGGAAGACGCACGATGACCAGGAAGCGTTCGAGCTTTACGATTGTGTGCTCAGTCAGCGGAAGCTGCAAGTATTCGCGAACAGGGAGGACGGCGTTGAGAGTAAGTTGAGGTTCGAGGTTGATCTATCTTGCGCGGACGTGAAGGTTCTGCTTCCCAGTGGAAGAGCGCTGGGGGATGACTCCAGCTACTACTCCAGCTTCATCGGATGGGGCCAGGACGGCGTGGATGAGAAGATGAATGAGTATGGTAACTTCGACATCCAGATCCGTTGGGCTGCTGATTCTGCGGCTACAATGCCGATACAAACAAACCTTTGTGTGCTCCGCATCCCTGAAGAAGGCATTCAACGTGATTGGCGATGGCTCGTGGCACTCAGTAACACTAGTTTCGGCGTGCGCTGCGTGACTTCAGGCGAGTGTACCAAGAAAAAGAAACACAACGAGTCTACTTCACCGCCGTTGCTCAGCTGTTTGGCGCGAGGACAGTTCATGCAGGCACTGCAAATGTTCAAAGCGCGAACCCTGTACTCGAGCATTTTCTTCGACATGCAAGTGCCGTACACATGTGCAGCCGTGCGTGCTTTCAACCCTTACCGCCAGAGTGGAAAGGAGTTTTTGATGTCACCGATTTACACCCACATCGCGTTTGACTCGCTGAAGGGTGCACGCAAGCTGCGAGACACCATCCCCCTCAAGGTTAAACGTCTCGCCCTGAAGTACATGACACCAAACCATGCAGCATTAGCGTCGCCTTCAAACGGTCAAGAGCAGTCCAGTAGTGGTCAAGATGTTGAAGGCAGCGGCGTCAGTAACACGAGCAGTACCCCAAGCAGTAGAAGCAATCGTCGCCACGCTTCTGACCCTGGAACAAAGTCATCATCAAATTCCAGTGACAGCAGCAGACACAGACATCATTTTAGCCGTCGCCGCGGAAAGACGATCGGTAGTACGTCGTCAAGGCACTTTACAAGCAATCGACCAGAGCCTTTTGTGGAAGGCGACGTGATTGTAGACCAGTTGCCGTACGCCTTTACTGCGGACGTCGAGCAAGATGAGCTGCGTGGGATGCTGCTTTCTGTGCAGAGTGTGGGTTGGCGCCGTATTGACGTCCTCTTTGGAGGGATTTTCTCGCACGAGCACATCATTGCCAAGAGAGCCGACCCGGACAAACCCTTGGACTCGGGCGTCGATGTTGTCCACCACGTCATGGATACATTCCTGCTCTAAGCAGCACAACCAAAAGAGAATGTTGTCTGAAGTTAATAGATTAAAGTTTTCAAAATGGAATGCAGGAGTCTAGTGAGCTACAGCAGTTGCTTTTCAGCCCACTCGACTTGGCCAAAAAGCAGCCCAGTCGATTCATCGTACTGCACATTTTTCAAGCGAAAGCGTTGGGCTCGTTGGGTTTCAAGAATCAACGATTCGCGCTCTCCTGCTTCATCATCAAACCCAGTAAACGATACGTCTGTGACAAGAAGTAGATCGCCGACGGGGTAGCTTCGTGGGTTTCGCCTCTTCTGCCTCAAGACCTCAGTTATCGACATATACCCGATGACTGCAGGAGCCATTTCGTCGGTCGACCGACTTACCATCGCAGCAAACGACGTCAAGTTCAGGAGTCGAAGATCCTGCACCTCGAGAGTTTGGTGACCAATTGCTGGATATTTTGCCACCTCAAACATCAGCGGGATGGTGTCTGGGTGAGTTGTGCTGCCGTTTGCGCTGAGCTTGAAGTCACTGGTAGGGTTTTGCGGTGTGAGAGTCGTGACTGGGACCGGCGCTATCAAGTCGAAGGAGTGAAGCACAGCAAGAGGGCCTGCCAAAAACGCCACCAGTGCCAAGGGGAGGGACCATAACAGGAACTGCTTATCACTCAGCATAATGTGCTGGTGGTTGCAGAAGAGAAGTGCTTGGTGCTGGTGGTCAATGCGTTAGTGACATCAAAACGAAGACGCCTTGCGGTGGCAGCAGAATCATCGTTATCGGCGTCGCGGAATGAGCTGCTATAAGATTCTTCAACCTCTGGATAGTTCCAAATCTGATCGAGGACGATGAACACTTCCTCCGCTATTTTAGAGTGCATTCGGGGAGACTTGCATGCCAAAACACTCAACAAACAGAGACCAGATACAGATGAATAGAGTATCGACCTCTACAGGAAGTGTGTGTTAATGAACATAATACAACAACTAAGGAGGAGCGTCGCCGTTGTAGCAACTTGGATGAGTCCTGTGACCGTCGGTTCTCGCTCGTCACTGCTGCCACTGCTCTCGCCATCGCTAGTGTCAGCCGTGATATCGCTGCCGTCATCGCTGGGCACCGTTGGGACTGCAGCCAACGCCTTCACTCTCTTTTCTATCTTCTCCTTCTTCTCCCTCTCTCTCTCCTCTCTGCGCTCCTTCTTCTGCTCTCGCACGCGGTCAATCGTCTGAAGCAAGGTTGTCATGATATGCACAGTCTCCTGTGGGTTCGAGATCCAGATCGTCGTGGCAGCGTCTCGCGATCGAGTGTCGTTGCCTGTCGTAGTAAACCTGTCTCCCACGTGAAGACACTCCTGGCCCTGAATGTTGCACAGCTCTTCGCTGTCACGCATCTCCTTCGGCAGAAAGCGGAAGACGTACTTCTGCAGCGCCTGGATACCGAGCGCCTTGTGCCCAATGTCCACCCACACGTCG
>BSXT01004674.1:0-10115 GCA_030267785.1 Phytophthora fragariaefolia
CCGCCGGCCCCGCAGGACGTGGAGACGGGCTTCAAGGGCGTGTGTCCGTTCCACGGCGACTGCATTGAGGGCATGGTGGCCTCGGGCTCCATCGCGGCGCGCACGGGCGTCGACCGCCGCGAGCTGCAGAACATCACGGACGACGACCCGGTGTGGGACACCATCGCGCACTACCTGGCCAACCTGTGCATCAACGTGACGTTCATGACGTCCCCGGACGTGATCGTGATCGGCGGCGGCATTGCGCGTCGCGAGAAGCTGTTCGACCTGATCCGCGAGAAGTCCGTGGCTCGCGTGAACAAGTACGGCCAGCAGCCGCCCGTGGAGAAGTACATCCGCGCGTCGTTCCACCCGGCCATCGGTCTCGTGAGCTCGCTGCACCTGGCGCGTCTGGAGCTGGAGTCTGCTCCGTAAGCGTGCAGGTGTATGACCTGTGGAGTTGGTGGCACCGAGCAGTGCAGTGGCGTACAAAGCACTGCAGTGCAGTGCCGAGAAATGCTATTGCAGTGTAGCCGTAGTAGTAGCCGAGCATTGTCGCCGAGCATTGAAGTATGGCTCATTGCTGAGGACGAGTCGCGAAGCTTGACAAGCTTGCGTCGTCGTATCCTCGTCGCCAGCCAGTCGAACCAAGTGCTTCGCGTAATGAAAAAGTATATAAGTACAGTACTGTATATGTATTGTGGCAGTGCAATTGTTTCCGTTGAAGGCCAAGTAGAAAACTGACGTGTCAGTCAAGTGTACGAGAAAAGTCGGAAAGCTGCATACCGGTACGGGAAGAAACCGAATGAATCCCACTTCCGGTATGCTGATTTTGGACGGGTTTGGGGCTTTTCGATGGTGCCGCCCCCCAACTTTCCCCCTCCCCCCACATACCCGTCTACTTTCCGCCCACTTCTTCTTCGATCCAGCATGGCGGACGCCCCGGACTCGCAGGACGCGCTGGCCTCGTGCGTGCGCGCCGCTTCCCCCACCCGCCGCGCCGCCGCTCACCCTCGTGCTGCCGCAGGTTCATGAGCGTCACGGGCGCCGACTCCGGCAGCGCGCTGCAGTTCCTCGAGGTGCGCGCGCGCGCGCGCCCGCTCGCCTCCCGCCGCCGCCGACTAACGATCGCTCGTCCCGCAGCTCACCAACTGGCGACTGGCCGAGGCGGTACGTGGGGCCCCGCGCGCCAGCCGCGCGCCGCCTCGCTAACAACTCGCGCGCGCAGATCAACTTGTTCATGGAGAGCGGCGGCCAGAGCGCGGGCGCCGCCGTGACGTCGCGCGCGCCCGCGCCGTCGACGGACATGGACGCGGCCACCGCCGCCGCCATCGCCGCCGCCTACGGAGACGAGTGCGTGACGCGCCGCGCCCAATGGCCGCGGCCTGATGACTCACTGCGCGGTGCTGCTGCGCGTGCTGTAGGGACAACGCGGTGCGCGCGCCCGACCCGAGCAAGCGCCAGCGGCTCGTCGAGTCGGAGATGGACCTGCGTGCGTGCGCCGCTGTGCTGCCGGCGCCGCGGGGACACTCACGCGACTTTGTTGTTGCTGTTGCTGTTGCTGTTGTTGCTGCTGTTGTTGCTGCTGCTGTGCAGTGCGGCCCATGCGCCACGTGCGCGACCAGACCCGCGACTTCGCGGCCGAGAGCATCGCGGCCATGACGGCCGGCAGCATCGCCTCGGCCTTCGCGGGCCCCGGCGCGGCAGCCTTCGGCGACGCCAGCAGCGACGCGAACGGCGCCGCCAACGAGCGCTCGCGCGACCTCAGCACGCTCTTCCAGCCGCCGACCGCCATCATGTTCCAAGGGACTTACGCCGACGTGCGTGCTGTACGGTCTTGTGTCTGGTGCTGTGGGGGACGCGGGCTCATGGCGACGCCGCCGCCGCTGCTTCGTACTGCTGCAGGCACGCGCGCTGGCGAAGAACGACGGCAAGTGGCTGCTCGTCAACATCCAGGACGAGATCGTGTTCGCTAGCCACATGCTGAACCGAGACACGTGGAGCGACGACGTGGTGCAGAATCTTGTTGCCAGCGGCTTCGTGTTCTGGCAGGTGCGGCGGGTGACCCCATCCCGTTTCCGCCTGCATGCGGTGCGGAAGATTGGCTGCTCACTGTGACGCTCGTCGACGTGCAGAACTACTGGGCATCGGAGCATGGCAAAAAGTTTTGCAGCCTCTACCAAATCAATCGAGACTCGCTCCCAGTCGTGGTGATCATTGACCCAAGGACAGGTGAAATCCGCCAGCGCTGGACGGGGTTTCTCGAGCCGCAAGATATGACCGAAAAATGTACGACTGTCCTGCCCGACGTCCGAACAAAATAGGCTGGTGGGAATTGATAACCTGTGTCGCTCATTGCTAGTGTCGGACTTCTGCTGCATGCACACGCTCGATGTACCGTCGATTGAGCCAAAGAAGGTATACATCTGCACATGAAGATCAGAATGGTTTATTCTCTAAACCGTGTTTTGATACTTGCTGCAGGAAGCGCAGCCTAACATTATGGACGCATCCGAGGATGATCAGCTGGCTGCGGCGATTGCCGCGTCGATGCAGGATAACAACGGAGGAAGTGACGAAGACGAAGCGAAACAACAAGAAGAAGAGCTCGACCAAGAAGAAAAGCGCGAGGAGGAGGCGCAGGATCCTGTTGTGGTGTTGACACCAGAGCCTGATGGTTTGTCGGCATGTATTTCCTCTCTGTGAGCGCAATGTATGACGCCGTGTTGTTGTATGTGTCATAGCTGGAGCCCCTGGCGTGACCCGAGTTCAAATTCGTGTACCCGACGGATCCCGCTTGACGCGACGCTTCCTCAAGACTGACCCGCTGGCAATGGTTTGGACGTTCGTGAAGGATCAGGTTCCTGAAGCTCGAGGACGTGCGTTCGAGCTGCGCACTGCGTTTCCTCCGAGTGCTGTGGCATACAATGACACGTTATCCATCGAGGAGGGCAAGCTTGAGAACGCTTCGCTAATGGTCAAATGGCTGTGAGGAAAAACATGAAAGTGGGCAAACACACCTTTCTGAAAAATTGTGGCGCGGGGAGCAGCTGATCATGCCGACAGTTGCCTTGACGACACTCAACTCAATATTTGCTATGCGCAGTGGGCGTGCTTTTCAGTTGCGATCCTAGCAGCGAGCGCAACAGCATAATAATCAACGAAACTGCGTCTTAGATTTTGGAACAAACCTGTTTATTCGTTCTACCTACATGTAGAAGTTGAAACATGAATTTTGCTAGCGTGTGTACTATGCTTGAGTCTGGCGCTTCTGGAGAGCCACGATTACAAGAAATCGGAAGGCCAACAGAAACACCCCCAACTGGACAGGGCGGAACGCTACAGTGCTTTGCTCAGCCCCGTATTCGAGCTCCGCATACGAATGCACCGTAAGTTGCTGGTCGAAGTGGTTTTCGGTCGGAATCAACCGAAGCTTGTGGCAAGGGATTGCACTTTCAGTTCCTCCCTGTGCAGCATCATATTCGCACGAACCGACTGCAGCACCAAATACAAGGGACTGTAGCCCCTGAAGCGCATAATGCTGCGGGGTGAGCATCACCAGCCACGAAGACAAGTTGCCCAGTGCACTGTTTCTCCAAGACCACACGAACGTCAGCAGTGGAAGCAAATTGACGGCAGCACCTCCAACAGCCGCAGAAATTCCACTTGGAGTCAATCTCACAAGCCAGTGCCCTAGATACAGTTGCCCAAGAGCAAAGATGGAAAGTGTTAACCAATCAAGCGAAAAGTTGCCACTCTGAGCAACCGACCAGAAGCCGAAAAGTGTAAAGGTCAGCACCGATACCACAAATGTCAATACAAGTACGAAAACCATTTCAACCACGCTGGAGCAAACATGGTACGACATTGGGGAATACGCTTGCCATGCTTGCTCACGGTGCCAGCAAGCACTTTCTCTCCAAGCATTTCCACGACTAGCCCTAGCAACCGCGACAAGCACGAAACTAGCCCCCCACACCATCGTTGACCACGCAATTAGTGATGCGCCTTGATTCACGCCATGAAAGGTGTCGTACTCAATCCTTCTCGCCACAGCAATGAGCCACAAGAACCAAACCAATATCAGCAGGAATGTACCAATGATGCTAGTACGCTGCCAGTGCGCGGTTCCTGGGCGAGTTAGCAGGAAACACAAGCTACGCCAGTACGACAGCGCGGCACGCTTCATCAACCAAACTGCTTGCGTGTGTTGCGAAGCTGCGTATGCCAACAAATGGCCATTCTTGTATGCGACGACTAACGCTGGTGTGTGCTCCTCTGCTGGGTCTGGGCGCGTATAGCCCGCTTGCAGCATTCTTGTCTGCAACACTCGGTTGGCCTCGCTGCGCCGGAATAGCTGCACAAAGTGAAGCTCTTTTTCGTGGTCGATAGCATCTGAGCCTGTCGACATCGAGGCACTACTCGCAAATTTCTTCTTCTTCGAACTTGTGCGTGCCTTGCCTCCCCTGACGATTGTTGTCGTATTTGTCGTGAGGGAGGTTGGGAAGCGTTCGCCTACACTTTCGAGCGCCCATGTTGCGATACTCTTGCCACCGCTGAACTTCTTAACACTGGGAAGGCCTTCTAAGTACTGGACCAGCATGCGGCACTCCCCGTGAAAAATTGTCTCGCCATTGCTCGACAGCTGTAGTAGCCGGTCAAACGCTCTCAAGTCGACAGAAGACACCATCCCATTAAGAGTGCATACTACCGTCCGGCCCGTTTTGGCCACGTGCTGCAGCACACGAACAATACGCTGTGCGTCCTTCACGTCTAGACCACTTGTAGGCTCATCCAGAAGTAATACACTTGGAGCGAACGCAAGCTCTACTCCGATTGCCACAAGACGAGTCTCCACAGGCGAGCACTGTTCTATGGGCTGCTCAGCCAGCTCTGCGATTCCCAGCAATGCAAGCCAAGCCTGAACTGTTTCGAACTTGCGGCTCTCGGAGATATCATTGTCTTGGCGCAGAAAGGCACTCATACACAAAGCTTCAGATACCGTGGTTGTTCCATGCCACACAGTTTGCTCGCCATCAAACCAGCAGTATCCAGTGGAGCGGCGCCTCACCAGAGCACTAACTTCATGCCCGTTGTAGTAGATTGCACCCTTCGTCTGACTGTTCTCGCCTGCTAGTGCTCCTAGCAAGGCAGCTTTGCCCTGCCGACCTGCTCCCAGCACTGCGGTCATCTTTCCTGACTCTGCATAACCTGTAACACCCCTTACAGCATGACTTGGCTCGTGCCCTTGAGCAATACACACAAGACCGTCGAACGCCAGCCTTATGGAGTATCCACGACGAACTGCCACTACCTGCATCCATTTCTTCATGATCCCGATTTCAATGGATGTTGTTTGTGCGTCTATAACTTCTTCACCCCACGCGGCAGCAGCGCGAGCTTTTGGTGTTTGCTTGTTTTCCTCACATCCCAGTGGCACGGCAGTTTCGACATCCCCCTCAAATTTCCCGGCTCGCTTGCTCTTCCTGGACATCTTTTTCGTAGACGAATGATTTTCCGTCTCCGAGTGTTGGTTTGCCTTGCTCCCAACAGCACCATCAGTCGATCCCATCTCTGACGTTACTGCAGAAGCCGACGACCTCTTCATCTTGGTTCCACTCACACCGTTATCAAAATTCGAACTAAAATCACCACCACCGCTGAAAGCAAAGGATAAACCTTTCCAGACGATACTTCTCTCCTTAGGCTCCGTCTCCTCGCGCGTCTCCGTCGCCACGGTGGTGCTCGTCGTGCCGTCCGTGGACTCCGTCTCGGTCGTTGTCTCCACCTCGATCGTCGTCACCAGCGCGCCCGTGCTAGACGTCACGGTGCGCCTCGTCGCGCGGATCGTCTTGGTCACGATGCTGCCGTCTGCCTCCTCCGAGCGGAACACCTCCGTCATCGTTGGCTTCATTGGTGAAGTACCGCTACTGGCTGTGATACTCATGTTGCTTGGTGCTACGGTGTCATTGATATCTTGTTTTTTGTGTTTTGATGGAGTACCGGCTTTTGTCAGTTTTGCGCTTGGGTCTCCAAATGGCGTGTATAGGGATGAACCAGCGATAAGCGCGGTGTCGTCGGCACATTTCAAGAGGACAGCAAAGTTCTTAACGAAGTGGCTGTCACTGCCATCCGGTTTGCGCCCGGTTGGCACCATGATTCGGTAGTGACCCTCTTGCTCAGTAGCCAGGTTTAGCAAAAACTGTGCAACGCGCTGACCAGGAGCACACTGATAACCCAAGTCGCAGAAGTACTCAACAATATTTTCCCCGGCTCCGTGATACGCCACTTTCCCATTTTTAAGAACGAGGAGGTCGTCGAACACTTGGAATGCTTGCGTCCTTGAGTGCCCAAGCATGGAAACCACCACTTCCTCACGCAATCGGTTCTCGCCATCGAACCCTTGGGTGACCTCGTCCATAATGAGTAGGTTCTTCTTACCTACATCCTGCGCAAGGAGTTGCACTGCCAGCATAGGGTAGTGAGCTGCGAGCTGCGCCACAACGACCCAGCACGCTTTACTCTCCTCACTTGAGTCACCGTTGAATAGTTGAATAGTTCCGGGTGGAACTCCGTAAAATGTTCACGACAAAATGCACGCGCATGCTCCAGTAGATCCGTCGAGGAGAGCGTTTCGACGCGCTTGTCCCGACGATCCAGAAACGACACAAATTGTGGGTGCCACTGCTTGTAGTACCTTCGCTTTTTCCCGAGCACGAGCAACCGATGGTCTCTCTTCACGCTCACTTTCCGTCTCTCCTACGTGGACAGCGGGTGCCTTCTCCTCCGCTTCCGAGGCCAAGGTGCCGCCCCCAATCTCCGTGTGCGTCTCGGTGGCCACACTGGTGCTCTTGGCTCCATCCTTGCTCTCCGTCTCCGTCGTGGTTTGCACTTCGACCGTAGTCGTGGCAACGCCGTCCGTGAGCGCCGTACGCCTGGTGGTGCGCACCGTCTTGGTCACGACACTCCCGTCCTCCCCCACCGAGCGGATCACCTGCGTCTGCACGTTGGAGCCGTCACCGGGGCCCTCGTCTCGCCCGCCCTCGTAGTGGTCCTCGATCAGCTCCACACGCGCGCGCTGCCCGCTCTCGTCGAAGCTCAGCACCTTGTGGCTGCTGCCCGAATCGGAGAAGCCGAAGCTCGAGCGCTCGCCGTCGCCGCTCAGCCGCGCGCGGCCGCCGTCGTCTTTGCTGTTGGGGCTGCCCATGCCCATCCACGTCACTCGCTCGCTCTCCCTCCGCTTGGCCTGCGCGCCGCAAACTCCGAAGTGAAGCTCGCAAATCTTCCGCGGCGACAGCGGAGACCTCATTTGGGGGCGGTGCTGGCCAGTTCGAGCGCGTCAGAACGCTGGCCGTCGCCTTCACAGCCCTGAAATCGAGTGTCGAAGCTCGTGGCGGGTGCACGTGCTCACTACGAGTGCCAATCACGCATCCGGAGACCGACTCGCCAGCACCCCATTGAAGTGCAGCGCGGTGTTGTACATGTGCCGCATGCAACGCTGCGACTCGCTCGGTGCAAATCGAGCGTGACAGCGAGGCACCGCCAGTGGCGGCGCCAGCGATCACTCGCCCCGGTCCACGGCGCACAGTCAACCGTAGCATGTCCATCTCGGGCTTGCGTGACGCAAGCGCGAGATGGATATGCGACGCAAGTTGCGTGGCGCGAGGAACGTTCCGGCAGACTGATACATGAAGAGCCACCGCCCATGAACACGTCGATCAGAACGACAGCCATTTACCCCCCCCCCCGCGGCGGCCACCCTCGAGTGCTGTGAGACTTTACGCCGCCAGTTAGCCGCCGCCGCCACCATCAGCATCCCTTCAACATCGCATCGAGCTCGGGCCAGCTGCAGCACCTGACTCCTGAGACGCAGCGAGAACTCTCTCGCCCCTGCGCTGGTCATCACCTGCCTGCACACCTGCCTGCACTGCATGTCGGTCCGACCAGGCTCAAACGAGGCAGCATACTACCTCTCCAACACGATCCTGTCGGTAGGCACGTACGGTATCGTAAATAAGAGGTAGTTGGAAACGCAGAGGGATCGAGGATCGAACCCTTCGAATCCACCCCGCCCCTCGACCCGAAAAACATCAGAACCGCCTGAAGGCGTTGGTGGGGCCTCAGTCACTTCACTTTCCTGCGTGCCAAGTCCAACTACCATGTCTTAAACCCGCCCAAGCTCGCAAATACGCCTGAGCAATGTTGCATTAAGGCAGGTCCATTAGCAGTATCGAGGATCCCTTCTCTCTTGCGGCATATTTCTACATGCTCGGTGTGAAGATTTTGTAACAGTGGATGTCTGAAGGCTAGACTCTTGATAGCGCGCCACGCAAGTCCCCAAAAAGATGAAAAACTGTAAGTGTGTGAATGGATCACAAAAGTAAAGTGAAAACTCTATTTGTTTATTGCTGGAAAGTTGCATGCAGCAATAGTAAAAATGATATTGGAAAAACCGACACCGGCATGGACGAACGATTGCGGTGGAGACTTTGTTTGTGTCGGTTCGAGGGCGCTAATGACTTTGATGCCTTTACCGGCAATATTAGACACATGACGCCACTTTTCGAGCCTCACTCTGCGGTGTGACTATCCTCTCATACCCACCCACCCTCACCTTCTGCCCCTACGTTCACAGCATGTACAGTAGTAGTATTACACTGAAATGCAACAGTATTGCCTGTAATGATGTTGTATGCATTGTTGATGATATCTTATATCCGTAGAGACTGTTTTGGCGCGCTGGCCTGGCCGCTCGGCGCGTCAGCCGGACATCCTCTCCTGAAGGATATCAGCTTTGGAGAGCATCAGAAGGGCGCTCGCAACGAATTTTCGGCACCCAGCACTGCTCGCCCTCGGCGCTCTGGCGACAAAGCTGGCAAGGTCTCCGCACTGTGGCGCGCGGCGCCACCGGGCGAGCGCCAATCCGCGTCGGCGTGGCCGCCACCGCGACTCCGAACAGTGCGTACACACGCCCGCGGTGCCGGCCCGAGCTCGGCGCCTCCATACTATGGACCATAGGCTTTGGCACAGCCGGGCAAACGCGCCGAGCTCTATGGCACAGCGCGCGGAGGGTGGCTTCCCCGCTCGGCGCGTGATTGGACGAGAGCTGCAAACCTGATTTGCACGGCTCCGCGGGCCCTGCTGAAAGCGATGCGCGGAGGTTGTGCCGGCGCGCTGGTTCTGACTGTCAAACGGAACTTGACGGCCCTGAATAAACGATACCTGGTATCACTTATTTCTTGATGATGCATCGTGTTCCGGAGGCGTATCAAGCAGAGCTGGGCCACCGCCTCGTCTCTGCGCGCCGCGAGCCGAGTGGCTCGACGATCTTCGTGCTTGAAGCCCTCCCTCACATTCGCTTTTGCGCGCTCGGGAGCAGTCGAGTGCGGACGAGAGCGAGGCGGGCGAGCCACCGCGCAGCAGCGTCGTGTGTGTGTCCAGTGTTGAGTGTAAGTGTCTCGCGTGAACAGGACGGAAGTATGGGCGCCGCCGAGTCGGCCGAGATGGCCCCCAAGCAGAAGCAGGCGGCGGCCAAGCAGCAGAAGCAGCAGGTGAAGAGCACGGTGGAGGGCGGCGTGACCACGTACACGACCACGACCGCTACCCCCGCGGAGAAGACGCTCGTCACGGACTTCGAGGCCGTGAGCGAGCAGAAGAGCGCCCACGAGCCCGAGACGGAGCCGAACGACCCCAGCAAGACGCCGGCGGCCGAGGGGGGCGACGTCAAGACGGACGTGTTCCGCACGGTGGAGCCCGACGGATGCGTCGTCACCAAGACGGTGAAGACCACGCGCCGCACGGCCACGGCCCCCACCGGGGAGCCCGTTACGACGATTGAGATCGAGACCACCACGGAGACGGAAGCTACGAACGGAGAAAAAACGACATCAATTAAAACAGAAACGACATCAGAAGTGGAAGGGAAGAGCATCCACCAGGGCCACGACAGCAAACTGAGCCAGGCGGCGATTTCAGCATCGCAACAAACGCAACAAGCCGCAAGCTCGACAGTGGAGGCCGGCGCGGCCCCGGGCGAGTCGGTGCAGACGGAGGTGTTCCAGTCCCAGGAGGCCGACGGCAGCATCGTGACGAAGACGGTGAAGACGACCACGCGCATTTCGAAGTCCGCCAGCGGC